>OX328123.1:74680066-74971051 GCA_946811695.1 Gonocerus acuteangulatus | reverse complement strand
CGACTACTTTCTGGCAACTTGGCCTCTCATCACAGACAAACATTACTGTCATCACAGCCAAGGCTGGTGATTGTTCATGTTGGATTCCACTTCACTTTACATTATATATACTATATATATATATATATATATATTATATATATATACACATAAATACTTGAACTATTCAAAAATATTCATGTTTTCCTATTTATTTATTTAGGTTATTAATATTATTAAGTTGGTCATATTTGTTTCAATAACCTCGTAATTCCATTGAAACGAATTGCCAAGTCGCTTGCGAGTTTACCTCGATTAGTTCTTTACGCGTGACGTAGGGGAAAGGTTATTCATTTCTCGTTGGGGCGTTGAATACGTTTCGTTCTATGCGATGCAGAAAAAAATGTTTTAGATACTCTATTCTTGCATTTTTTTTTCGATATCAACAATACGCGTTGAAACGGAATCCCGTATGAGACTTAAAAGATGTGGTTTAAAAAGAAACTTTTAATTTATTTTTTGTTTGTTGTGTTATTAAATGACGACTACTTTATATAAGAAATGTTTGTCTGTGATTAGAAGCCAAGTTGCCAGAAAGTAGTAAACATGAATAAAATGGTTTAAAAGAAGTTTTGAAGCAATTTTGTTACCTATAAGGCCTTATTAAAAGAAGAGGATAAATGCATGTGGAAGAGGTCAAGTTACGAGAGAATATATATATATATATATATATATATATGTATATATATATATATATATATTTATATAACATATGCATGTATGATTATATAAAATTGATTCTTGCAGATTTGCAGATGACCAAAAATAAATATTAGTTCTTTGGAGGCTTAGGGGTCGGGACAGCAGTAGTCCTTTGTATTATACCACTTCACTTTACAGTATATATATATATATATATATATATATATATATATATATATATATATATATATACTTGAACTTGCGACTAAGCAATTAGCCCGAATGAAGAGAACAATTTTGGCGTTGGCAACCCATCCTTTATTTCTTGGATTTTTAACTTATAAATGATTTAGTTATTTTATTTTGCTCTCTTGAGTGTTTAAAAATAACCTAAAGCTTCAATAAATATTATTAAGAGGTCATTGTTTTGCCTTAATCATGTAGATATTTCAATGGTTAAGATGAGATGAAATTCGCACAGCACAACTGTTTTGCTGGCTTGCATACAGCAGAATGCGCGGCGTAGTACATTAGCCCGTTTCCTCCCTCCCTCCATAGGAGAAAACACTTTTTTTTTTTTAATTTGGTTTATAAAGCATCATATTGTTTCCTAGCTCCGTTCGAGCACACTTCCTTATATTGTGTGATAGATATGTATTTTTATTGGCGTATATAGGAAATAATTTCGGGGGCTAGGACCATTTCCGGGTATAAAATACTAACAATTTAGAACTTGGAATAGTTTTAGGCAACTAAAAAGCTATTACACTTAAAATAAAATATTTTTTATGAAGTAACTGATCTTATTTAATTTATTTTTAAGGGTTTTATGACACATTTTTACCATCAAATCGAAATTTCCGGGGTGGCTGCAGCCCCCCTTAAATACTCCCATGTTTCGAACGCGCTTATTTTAATTGTGAGAAACAAGTTTATACTATTTTTCGTTTTGAATAGGGCATTTCTTCAGAATGAGTGGAATTCGAAGAGGCAATGTTAGTACTTTCCGCTTAAAGTATATATATATATATATATATATATATATATATATATATATATATATATATATATATACACATATACATATATATATTTCAGAAATTCCTTGTTGACTGGTACCATATATAATATCGCCTATAGCCTAATGATTAGATATAGCCTGTTGGTGGTTATTAATGCCGGAAGGAGCTCGGAGAGACTTGTCCCACGTAGTTGTACTAACGTCGGAACTCGGCCTCACGTACATGCTACAACTCATGCAAACAAACCCCAACAATCTCACAAACTAATCCTCCATTATATCAAACATCTTATGCTCAGGAACATTTCTCTCCATTTTACTCTTGCTCTAGCTTTATATATATATATATATATATATATATATATATATATATATATATATATATATATGTGTATATATATATAATTGCTTATATATGTATATATATATATATATATATATATATATATATATATATATATATATATATATATATAGACTTGGCTGACGAAGATGGAGATGAATCCAGGAAATATTCCAGGAAGAAGTGAGAAGTTTTACCACCGCTGGAGAAAAATGCCATTCCATTCAACAAAAACAAATATGATCCCAGCGATTAAAAATTAACATCAATCATATATATATATACAAAAGCAAACTGTTGAACGAGTCTGTTTACCACCAAAATCGGCCGGGGCCAAATTTGTAATTTGTCCTTCCCGGCCGTAATATTTTTATATGTCAACAAAACTCGGTAAACGGTGTGGGAAATTGGTTAGTTAGAAGTTGGGTTTTACTCAGTAATATGTTCAAATTGAATTAAGCTGCTAAAACGGCTCGGGCATTGGTTGTTAATTCTGCCACTACGAGCGCTGTATCTAGCTTCTGTTTATTGGGTCACCTGTTCATCTATATATATAAAAATCACGTGTCTGTTTTTCTGTTTTTCTGCTTTTCTGTTTTTCTGTTTGTTTGTTCCTTATACAAATCCACACCGTTTGACTGATATTGACCAAACTTCGCACATAGATACGTCTTGATCCGGGAAATCTCGTAGGCTAGCTCAAAATCTTCTAGGATTCATAGTTTGGAAGTAACGAGTTCGAAACTGTCATATACAGAAGAGTTTATAGTCAGAAATCGGCATTTTCTTTCCAGTGTTGCCCCTCCTTCTAAGAAGAAGTGCAATAAAAAAACCTTTGTTTGTTTATCTAAATAGTAGGTTTATATTCTCAGAGTTTGGACAAATATCATATAAGATATCATATAATAAAATATCATATTTTTTAAGATTAATTTCCTTAATATCAGATCAGTTTTCTTCATATCAAATCAATTTTCATTTGATTGCCTAGGGCAACACTGCTCTAACCAGAATATAGACTAATATCGTATAAATAAGTATATCATAAAAATGTTCTGTGTTTATCTAATCATAATTTGGACTAATATAATATAATTAAGTGGTCATGTTTCTATTCAGAACTATAATAATTTCAATACTTTTGTTGAGAGGTAGTTTTTTCTCTTTAGTAAAGGAAGGTTGCAATGTCGGTTATAGTATTCGGTTGAATAATCTCTCACTCGCTTTTCTGTTAAATGAATATGTTTGTACTGGTATTTGATGGAGAGGGTTTTAGTATGTGGAAAAACACAACTTTTTTTTTTAAACTGATGAGGTGTGTAAATGTCATTGAAAAGGCAAAGGAGACCAAAGTTGGTGAAGATTGGGATCAGCAAGATCAAATAAACAGTTTGAATTTCTTTGTGATTTGACAACAGCCTAAGACATAATTCCGAAATTTGATAGATTATACCTAAAGGAATCAACAGCATAGTAAATTGTACATAGAAACTTCAGATTATGTTAAAAAAATAAAATTCAAACAACTGAAATGAAACAATCAGTTTATCTGGACATGTTATAAATTTATAAAACTTGTATTGTAAAATGGACCGTGTCCCTTTGGAAAACAATAAGAACAAGGCTAAAAGTATTTTGGAATTGTTTACACTGATGTGGACCTTTTTTTAACTATGAGTCTCAAAGGTGAAAAATATTTTGTTTCATTTATAGATGATTATAGTAAGATTGCCCTCATGTTAATTTCTTCATAATTGTTCAGTATTGTTTATTGTTATTTAAGTGTTTAGTGATGAATTCCCTTTGTCGCGGTCTCACTGATGTATAAATAAATAAATAGTAAGATTGCTAGGATTTAAACTATTAAACCTAAAACAGAAGTTTTTCATTCCTTTGTTCAATAAGTAAATGAGGTTGAAAACTTAGGAAATTGGTATTATGAGGTGTGACATTGGTAAGGAATATTAAATAGTAAGAATTATGACTACCAAAAAAAAGGGTATCAAAATTAATCCCAGCCCCATGAATTCATGAGTTAAACGGTGTGATTTACTAGAACAATTATGAATATATCTCATTGCTTACTGGCAGAAGATATTGTAGAAAAAAATGTTGGCCAGAAATGGTATGTGCCGCAACTTATTTGAAAAATCCCTCTTTAGCTAACACCATTGACAATAAAATACCCTATGAAATCTGTTTTGGAAAGAAACCAGATGCTTCTAACTTTAATTTATATGGTAGTAAAAATTTTGTTAGGAAACCAGAACAAATAATAACTTCTAAATGGTATAAAAAGGTGAATATGTGCATTTTAATCGAGTATAGTGAAGTGGGATATAAAGTACTTTTGAATAATAAAATCATTGTCGCTAGGCATGTTGATGTTATCCAAGAAAACATAAGCTGTATTGGATTGGCTGAGGGCGAATCTGATAAAGTTCAAGCGATTGTGATTTTTGGGATAGAGAAATAGATAGTTTGAAACAAAATAATGCTTGAGATTTTGTTGAAATAAGGAAGTTGAAGATATCAAATGGGTCTAAATGTTGAACAGATGGATGTAGAGACTATATTTAAATGATCATTTAGAAGGAAAATCCACCACTGGTTTTCTTATTAGGTTATTTGGTAATGTATTATACTGGAAATCGAGAAAGAAAAAAGATGGTACAGAAGAGTCTCCATATGCAGAATATGTAGCTTTAAGTGAAGTTTAAAGTTCCAAAAAGATAGAACATTTTGTTTTAAACATAAAGATTTTTTTAAGCATTAAAAACTCCTTTGTGAACAATGTCATTTTGTAAAGGACTTAAATTTATGAACTTGAAATTAATTCTCTCACATACATATGCAAATATTATTAAAATATTATATTAAATGTTGTTATATTTAACTTATTGTTTTATTCGCATATAGATAGATGTACATAATAAATTATATAAATGTTTATAATCATACAAATGAATGTAAATAAATGAATTAATTTTCACCACATTTTGAAACATTATTTTATTATTATAAGAGCTGTATGGTTTAGCAACCCTATTAATTTGGGCAGCCTCACTTTAATTTTTTTTTTTAATAAAGTTATTCTTCTTATAATATTTCTTTTGCATGCTATTTTTTTGCAGATAAATTAATGTATTAAAATATTATTTTTATAAGAAGAGGAAGTCACGTGAATTGTGGTGTTCTAATAAATGAATAAGTAATTAAATTTTCCATGCTATTTTTTATTAATTTAATATCCATAATAATTTAATCATTGTATTCTGCCATATGCTTCCTTTTGTCTGGGATAGTTATATCCTCTGACTGTCACCATTTAGTCGGATAGCTGGTAACGCACATTTCATGAAGTGTTTTATGCACCTTGGAATTTTGGTGTATTGCATGTCGTGGATAGGTAAGGCATATATGTGTATCCTGGACATACCTTGGAACACCAGGTACTGCACATAGGGGAAAGGTGTTAAAAAAATATGTCACTAAAATGGTATTTTATTCAGAAGCCAACAATCTTTAATGTATAATTAAGGCAAGTTGCTTTATTTCTAGAACAGCCACAACTGTCCTGTCCAGATGATTGGTGCTCTCTCACTCTTACGGTTACACGCACTGCATTGCAGTCTATCATCGGCTGAATTTATTTTCATGTCTGCTGATTACTAAACCTCACAAAAAGTGTCTGCCCTTTTGTAATTATTTTCAATTATGGTGTTTAAATAGCAGTGTGAAGAAGAGACTTCATTTAATATTACAAAAAACCCACTTCAGTTTTGTTTTTATATGTATCCCACTTAAAAGTGTCTACCTTATATATTATTCATTATAGAATTGCCTTAATTTTACATTAAAGAATTATGGCTTCTGAATAAAACACTATTTTTGGCCCATAGTTTGTTACTGATTACCATGCGCAGTACCTGGTGTTTCAAGGTATGTCCAGCAACCACATACTTAACTTTTTATCTACACTAGAGACCCACTATAGCACAATTTCAAGGCACATAAAACACTTGAAAAGTGTGTTACCAGCTCTTGGACTAAATGTTTAAATACGGTTGCAATTCTGGTAAAAATATTGTTACTCGCCAAGTCAATGTCGTTATTGAAATTCCCAAATACCTTTAATTCATTGTTGTCCATAACTGCAAGAAAAATATCTTAAATTTGTTTTTATTCTTAGAGGCCCCTATTTCCTATGATAGAAGGACTATCCTTATAGAAGAGCCCATGAACCATAAAATTTGAAACAGAAGCTTTAATAGAAAGGACTATTAACAAACTATGTTTTTAAAACTTTCCTTTTGGCATAAATAACATACACCCTGCACGACTTACCTACTTTTTCATTCATAAAAAAAACTCAGTTACGGATTATTACATGAACAGGTAAACAATATAACATATTAATATTATATTTGCGCAAGGTTGAGGTTTTAGCTTTAGATGCGAAGCCCTTAAAATAAATAAATATTATATTTAAAAAAAAATCAATGAAAATAAAGAGTATAGTTTCAGTTGTAGGTTATTACAACTTATAACTAATCATAACCTTAATTAAATGCCTCATTTGTATTGCTATTTTTTATGAATATTTATTTATGGACCACATATTTTTTTTCTTTAAAAAAATTAAACACAGGGAGTTTGGTTTGGATTTTCTTTAAAACGGTATTGCAATTAAATTATTTGGAATCATTTAATTGTAATACCATTTTAAAATAAGGGTACTTTTTAAAAAATAAGGATTAATTTATTTTCCACCCCACTTTCTCTTAAAAAAATGGAAAATAAATTTTTCAGCCGAGTTCTCAATTTATTATCTTATATTCTCATAATTTGGACAAATATAATATAATCATTAATTTTTTAAAATATATAATATAAAGTAGGCGTACCATGGAAGCTGGGTTACTACTATTTAATATGAAGCATGTGTAGCATGGTAAGCCCGGCTACAGATATTTAATATAAAGTAGGTGTAGCATTGCACACCGGGTAACAGCTAGTTATAAATATAAAAGAGCTAAACTATTCATGTTTTCCTATTTATTTATTTAGGTTATTAATATTAAGTTGGTCATATTTTTTTCATTAACCTCGTAATTCCATTGAAACGAATTGCCAAATCGCTTGCGAGTTTACCTCGATTAGTTCTTTACGTGTGACGTAGGGGAATGGTTATTCATTTCTTGTTGGTGCGTTGAATACGTTTCGTTCTATGCGATGCAGAAAACAATGTTTTAGATACTCTATACATGCATTTTTTTTTTCGATATCAGCAATACGCGTTGAAACGGAATCCCGTATGACACTTAAAAGATGTGTTAAAAAAACAAAAAACAAAAAAAAAAACTGATTTCGTACTGGCTACTCTATCACAATGAACAAGAAAATATGCCTATAATCCTGCTGACTAACACTCCTATCGGTAGATTTAGGTAAATGTAGTATTAAAAAAATTACGAGTTATGTGTAAAGTAGAGTTATGTGTAAGTGTAATGGCTGAGTGAACCATAATATGATTCAATGTTTTATTATATTTTTCATTGATACACTTTAATAATAATAACATTGAGCTATTGGCATCCGTTCATTTTTAACAGTGACATATTTTATGTTTGTTCTATACAAATTTGTGCAATGGAGTGGCCTTGTTTGATGGCACAGCCTCAGGGCAAGAACAAGCACGCCCCAAGCGACGCAGAACTACGTCTAAAAGCCTACTTACTCTTTGATTAGTTTTTTTTTCGTTTTTTACGGCGCATCAACTATTTGGCTATTAGCGCCAGGCTATCTACAGGTTGCCACCCTTTTATAATGCCAACAGCACGTGGTCGGTCACCCATTCAGGTTCTGACCACGCCCGGCATTGCTTAAGTTCGGTGATCTACGGGAACCGGTGCATTCAATGTGGCTATGGCCGTTGGCTCTTTGATTAGTGTGAGTGGAAGCGATAAGTGATTAGTAATTCCCGTGAGTGATTAGTGCTTAGTGTTTAGTGCGAGTAGCGTCCACTGAACTGTTTAGAGTCAACTGTACTTTTTAGTTAAGTTGTTCATGGTCGAACAGCCTCAAAAACTGGGTAAGGTCCGATTGCAGTTGCAAGAAATCTTTAAGGAAGTTTTAAACGCGGTGTTGAAGATCTCTTATAATCAGAACAGTCAATACCAAGAAGACTATGGGGAGGAAAGTGGATAAGTAGAAGACCCATTCATGGCGCGAGCATGAACTCCTTATGGAATTGGCCTCTGATGATACCATGGAATATTACTATGCTATCAGGATGGCTGAAGAGCCAATTAATACATTACTAAACCTCGTCGCACCCGTCATACAAAAATCAGATACATTTATTTGAGAGCGCTAAACTTTGACTGAACTAAACAACTATGTTCCACCGTGTTTAGTAGGAAGCAAGCTGCAAGTCCCAGTATGTTTAGTGAAGGCTGCTAAACAGAAAAATAGAACGTGCTTCTATTCACTGTTTAGTAACTACTCGCACTTGATTACTAATCACTCGCACTAAACAATTGCGGTACACACATGGTTTGTACTAATCACTAAACACCTGCACTAAGCACTCACACTTCGCTAATCAAAGTGTAAATGGCCTTTAAGATGCTAATTGGGCCTGCATATGAAGGCCCATCGTCTGCAGCGCATGTGCTTTACATATGTTTATAAAATCAAATCTAAACTGGTACTGAGACGATAATAAAAGTTTTAGAAATAATATGGACAAGAGTTAGATGACGCTGGATAAGAAAAATACCATGCTCTTTGAGAAATACTTGATGGTAGGACACTACCAGGAAACAGAGATGCCTGAGATGCCAATTTTAAAAGTTAAAGAGACATTCAAGTTTGTAAGAAGTTTGTTGTTATGCAACTGTTTTATTCCATTCATTTTCTTCTATTCATTTTGTCACAGTTCTGAGGATGGTAGCAAGAGCTACCGAAAGCGCTAAGCGTGAAAAATAAACTGTTGTGAAGGAATTGGACTTTACTTCATTTACCTGAACTTAAAGAGACATTGTTTTAACTCGCAGTGAAGAGGAGGCTTGAATTTGTTGAAGACGGGCTATTTTTCTTTTTTTAAGTTATCGTCATACTTAAAAGGAGAGAAATAAAATACCTAGAAAGAGTCTCGTAATGGATTCCTAACCTTCATACTAGGAAACGAAATTAAGATTTCATGTAATGTGCTTTGAACAATGTGAAAAGTTGTGGAAGAAGGAGAAAGCTGACCAAGTTGAGTGGGAGTAAAGTATCTAATACCTTATACTCCTCGTCCCGGAGTCTTGAAGAAAGTTCCATCGTAAAACAGCAAGTCTCATAAAAGATGGCCCGACTGTGGAACCTTATAACTCAAACCTTACACATAGAGTCCAGTAACTCATTACATATTTAGCAGGGAGTCTTGAGTTTCCATCCAGCTGTAGGGATGCAGGGTCTCCTGTCTGGGTGTCGGGCTTAGGAAAATATTTAGTTGTTTTTAAGTCTGTCATACATAATTTATCTATTGAATCTCCCTGTGCATGTTTACATTTTGTAATATGATGAACTTTGGAGGTTATATAAGTCTGAATGGAAATAAATTCCGTAAGGATACATCTATTGGCTTTCTCGTGTTTCGGTTAGTCAGCCTCAATGAAAATGCTTTATTTAATAAAAATTCGGTTCTCCGCGATATTAAAATGTAATCTACACTCCTTTTATTTTTTTATGCTCAAAGCATCCAAGATCTCTATAATCAAAACAACTAACAAGGGGAGTATACAGCGATGGGGTCACCGATTTGGACCAATTTTTTTCTGGTGATTCTACATCGAAAAATAGTCGACCCGTGTCCGAGCGCTCCGTCCAATGCGCCTTGGGAGCCGAGAAATAAAGTATGTAAAACAATTTTTAAATCAAAAATTGTTTTACATACTCGACTCTAGAAAGGCATTATTCTGCCAAAATATTCCGTATACCTACATTTAAAAAGTTATCGATTATAAGAAAAATTTTGATTTAAAAACGGATGTTAGATTCGATTCTAGCACATTGAAAACCCCCTAAATTCAAATTTTGGGAATATTACAAAAATTAAAAAAAATGTATTTTAAATTTTGCTAAGGGGGGACCCTTAAAATTTTGTTAAAGATTCAAGAATCCGGCCATATTTCAAAGAATATTTACCCGATTCAAACCAAACTTGGAGGGTCGATAAAGGCCATAATGTGACACATTTCCTTCCAATCGGGGTGTTTCTACGTGTTCTGGAATTGATGTTATATGCAAAAAAGTTTACATTTTATTTTTATTTTGAGAACCATTTTTCGCAAGTACCTTTTGAGATACAATAGTCATTTATATGGTTAGAAAAAAGAGACTTTTTTCTTTCGAAAGATTTCAATGATGTAAAAATCGGATTATCTCAAGGGGAGATATTGAATTCCAAAACGTCTTAATACTTTTTCGCTTTTTAGCATCATCCAGACTGGGAAAAATCATTATTTTTTGTTTTCAATGATATTCACTATATTAGCGTTTCTTGGGGTGCTGATTTCAAATATGCTATTATTTTTGGTGTAAAAAAATGTATAATACTAGTTTACTTGAAAACGTAAGCATATTTTTGAATACATTTGATGAAATATAAATTATTGTTTAACGATTATATTTTTCTTTTAATCTACTCTATAAAACAAATGAATTGGTGAAAGAATCATGTCGATATCATTTTCTAAACTCGATATAAAAAATAAAGCACTTTCAACCTATTTTATTTTATTTCTCGGCTCCTAAGGCGCATTGGACGGAACGCTCGGGCACGTGTCGACTATTTTTCGATGTAGAATCTCCAGAAAAAAAGGTCCAAATCGGTGACCCCATCGCTGTATACTCCCCTTGTAAGTACCTATGCAAACATAAAATCACACAAGAGAAATAAAATTTCATTAATAAAATGTAAAAACCTAAATGATAATTTTGGAACACCCCGTTAACTAAAAAAGAAATACTCACAATTTCTTTAACTGTTCTATTTTGTGAGTTATAAGAAAGATCTTTTTTTATAAATTATATCTGATAATTAGAAAATTAAGCTTTGAGATCATGACATAGTAATATTATTGAAACGCACTAAATACCACATGGCTGCACAAAATAAATACAAATTGAAACTGTACAGAAACACTTAAACCTTGCAATTTTTTACTGTGGTTGTTTTGTTGTTTCTTAATAACTTGAATTGTATCATTGCCTTGCAGTGATTGCATTGAAGTAGAGAGAGTAAAATTTATTTAAAGATAAACAAATAAAAGGAGCTGCCTAATTACATTGGGTTGCTAGGTCCACAGAGTGCTTATCAACGAATTGGACATGGGGTAGTTACATAAAACTCCATTAAACAATTAGAATTCAGTGTAGTCTGGGAGAATCGAAATACGCGACAAGCTAACCAAATGATTTGCACTAACTGAAGGAACATATACTCCTCATTAAACCTTATGATATTTATATCGAACATCAACCCTAATCTAATTTTAGAAACGTAACATACTTAAAAATAAATATACTGCAAATAAATAAAATTGCTTTCTACAATTGGCCTGAATGTTTTATAAGGGTTGTTAGAATGTAGTTTATTGATAGGATCCGGAGAGACTGCGTGGGAGACAACAGGGATCCCATACTCGAGAAAGGTAGTAAGCAGCTGTAATAGGGCTATTTAAATACATCCCCAAAAAAACATAAATGTGAAATAGAGGCCAAGTTCCTGCCACCACAAAGAAACACTCCCTTCCTCAAAAATATCCCCTCCTAAAACCCCCCAAAAACGCCTTACCATTCTACACTCCAAAAAAGTAGTATGGGTTGGTGTATTAATTCAACCAAAAATATTTGCCAATACAAGAGATGATACAAGAAAGAAATGGCCAAGTTCATTACTTGGAAGACCTCATAGTTACTTACTAAGAACAGTAAAGACACTTCAACTGACCTTTAAAAACAACAATAAAAATACTTATATCCAGTTACTAAAATATCACTTTCCTCAACCAGGTATATTCTTAAACTTGGCAATGTTTAGTTTTTATCTAAAGATAATTTCGGCACAAAAAAAACATTGCCAAGTTTAAGAATATACCTGGTTGAGGAAAGTGATATTTTAGTAACTGGATATAAGTATTTTTATTGTTGTTTTTAAAGGTCAGTTGAAGTGTCTTTACTGTTCTTAGTAAGTAACTATGAGGTCTTCCAAGTAATGAACTTGGCCATTTCTTTCTTGTATCATCTCTTGTATTGGCAAATATTTTTGGTTGAATTAATACACCAACCCATACTACTTTTTTGGAGTGTAGAATGGTAAGGCGTTTTTGGGGGGTTTTAGGAGGGGATATTTTTGAGGAAGGGAGTGTTTCTTTGTGGTGGCAGGAACTTGGCCTCTATTTCACATTTATGTTTTTTTGGGGATCTCATTGCTTTTTTCTAAGTATTAAATAGAATTTAGTTGCCGCATACCTACTGGCTTTTGTACTTCATATAAAACCAGGGTCTTTGGATTCTGCATAAGGTTCTCCATACTGCTTGATATTTGATACCAATAATCAACCTACATACATCTAATCACTAGACTAGAAAAGTTAGAAGCTCTTCCAAATGACATTACTTTAGAGGACAAATTGATTGCTCTCTTTACTAAACTATTACACAGTAAAACACAGGAACCTTATCCCGAGGATAAAGATCACAATAGGGAAAGTGTAGAAGGCCTTCAAGAAAAATATAAGAACAAAAATGACTCGACTTTGAAAAACTTAGTATCTGTTTTGAAGTATATTATGCAGTGAACCCCTACGACTTTATTTACTACATTTAAGAAAGAAGTCAGAACTGTTTTTAAGATGCGTCGAAATGTTTTTTAAAACATCAAATATAGGTTCTCCTTACCAAGACGATTCATTTGATACCCCACATGATGGGTTTCAGAAGGAATGATGGCATTTCGATGGAGCAAGAAGTAGAAAACGTCATAGGTAATATGACACTCCCGTATCAAGACCTACCTGCGTGCCAAGTTTGGTTAAAATAGGCCAAACGGTGTGAATTGGTATAAGGAACAAACATACAGACAGACAGCTGAAAGACCTTTTTTACCTAGCCTAGTGCATTCCCCGGACCAAGGCCTACCTGTGTGCCAAGTTTGGTCAAAATCGGTCAAATGGTGTGAATTTGTGTACGGAACAAACATGCAGACAGACAGCTGATAGACGATTTTGACTAGCCTATGGCACTACCCGGATAAAGACCGACATGTGTGTCAAATTTTGTCAAAACCGGTCAAACGGTGTGTATTTGTATAAGGAACAAACAGACAAACAGACAGCTGATAGACAATTTTTCCTAGCCTATGATTCTCCCCGTATCAAGACCCATCTGTGTCCCAAGTTTGGTCAAAATCGGTCAAACGGTACGGATTTGTAAGAGGAACAAACATACAGACAGAAAGCTGGTATAAGATTTTTACCGAGCCTGTATGCGTCTCTATTTGTTTCTTAAAACATCAAATATAGGTTCTTCATACCGAGACAATTCATTTGATACTCCACATCATGGGTTTCGGACGGAATGACGGGTTTCCGATGGAAGTACAAAACTGGCACGCCCCCGCCCCGGAAGCGGAGTCAAACACAACTTTTCGCGATTTTTCGATTTTTTCCTTTAATAACACCTTCATATCTATCTTCATGCAAAATTTCAAGTCTCTAGCATCATGGGAAGTGCCTAATAATTTTGATGAGTCAGTGAGTGAGTGAGTGAGTGAGTGAGTGCGTGAGTCCTATAAATCCCGATTTTCGATCGCTTATATCTCAGAAACTATTCGATGTAGAATTATGAAAATTTCCAGTTTTACTCACATCCAGTAGTTTAATACCTGTGTAAAATTTCATAACTTTATCTTCACCTGGTTGAAAGTTATGAGAGGGTAAAAATCGGCTCTAAGACCGCCTGTAATATACACACAGTATGCTTAGGCCGGAACTTGGCCTGGCGCACTACCGTGCGCCTAGATCACTCCCACCTAAATGACGTAATTCTACCAATAAACTGTCGATTCCTATGCCTAAACCATTTCCTACCTGTCTCTATACTATGCTTTATTGTTCACGATCCCATCTTTATCCTCTCTGAGTGCTTCATTTTCTTTTCGGCTCTAGAGGAAATTCTTTTTAGCACTTTCCTCCGAAGGAAAGTAGCTATTGAGGTTGGACTCATGGCGGAGTTTTTGAAAAATTTCTTCAAATCTTTATCGATCCTACCTATTAGACACCGAAAATGACCCCCGTTAAAATTTATATTTATATATATATATATGTGTGTGTGTGTGTGTGTGTGTGTGTGTGTGTGTGTGTGTGTGTGTGTGTGTGTGTGTGTGTGTGTGTGTGTCTGTTAACACGACAGCGGCCAGAGTTTTTGTTTTTTCGTCACGAAACTTGGTATATAGCATTCAATTATCAAACGATTGAACGAGATCATTAACCACCAAAGTCGGTCCACCGGAAGGGGGGGAGGGGGGTTTACCCCGAACCCAAAACACTAATTTGACTATGTCAGCCGTAATATTTGTTATATTTCAACGAAACTTGGTATTCGTAGTGGTTATATAGAGAGAAAAGTGAGATACAAAAATGAACTAAATCGGTTCATTAGAAGGGGGGGTTTACTCCGGACCCACAATACCAATTCGCCACTACCGTGACTACTAGCCGTGACTACTAGCCGTGATTTTTGGTATATTTCGACGAAACTCGGTATTCGTAGTGGTAACCCACAGGTAAATAAGTGTTGTAAAAATAAACTAAATCGGTTCATTAGGAGGGGGGGTTTACTCCGGACCCAAATTCCTAATATACTCATACCGGTCGTAATTTTTGCTTTATTGTAACGAAACGCGGTATACGTCGTAGGTAACTCATGAGAAAAAAGTGTTGTAAAAATGAGCTGAATCGGTCAATCGGAAAGCGGGGGTTTAATTTGTAATATATTTCAATAGAAAAGCCCGCCAGACGTAGGTTCACAAAGCCGCCGCAAGGAGCGCTTTCTACCACTAGAGTGACTGTATCCTGTTCCTGCGTTAGATCAAAATACGATAATATGAGGTTTTTTGTATTTATTACGTAGTGTAATAGGTACCGTGTGTAAACATAACTCTGGAAGCAAATTAATAATTGATCAGTTACTCATTACAAATTTAAAAGAGAACTATTCATGTTTTTATTTTATTTATGTAGGATATTTTAAGCAAATTGTTCTGGAAAGCAGTCTACACTACCCAAATTCTGAGGAAAGTGCTTAGTTATGCAGCTCCTGCGTGACGGACTTTTCTCTACTTCCGATTTTATTCCTCTCAAATGCAGAAAAGATGGATATAAGGTCTTTGTCCGACTATTTAAGTCTTTGGTTATTAATTTATAGATAGACCTTTCACATTTTTTTTTTTTTTTTTTTTTTTTTTTTTTTTTTTATACCACGTAGTCATACCTAAGGTGGATCAATATTAGAAATATCTTTCTTAGCAATCCTTTCTAAAAGAATGTTATGTTTTATAGTCTATGTTCACAATAAATAATCGTCTTTTGGCTGTTTGCTAAAGGGCCGAGGGTTCATGCAGTTTTCTTGGTTTTTATATTTCCACACTGGGTTTGTCTAGGTGTCGCCAGTGGTTTTATTAGTATAACGTTTCTCCTGTATCCCACCAGATTTTGTCAGATAGTTCTTCTTCGTTCTGGCTACCTCTGTTTTTGCCAAGATTTCTATATCCTACCAACAATCCTAAACCCTATCGAAAAATAGAAAAGAATGGGTCTCATGCTCGAGGGTCGATCTCGCTTTTTTTGTTACGCTAGGGTTGATAAGGACGATCAAGGAAAACAGTTTAAAAAAAAAATATTTGAAAGATTGTTTACGGCTGTCTCCAGCTGATTTCTGCTGGATAGATGTATGGGATAATTGAAATTATTGTTGTTGTTTTTTTCTTTCTTTCTTTGTCCAGTTTCAAATGCTCTGTTTCTCCTTATTTTTTTTTAATGTCTATTCTATTTGCTTTGTTCTGAAATAAGTATGTTGGGTTGAATTTTGTGTACAAGGTTAGATAGTTAAGGATTTGTTGTCTTCTTATGGAAAATGGCAAACTGTTCCATGATTAGAAATTGAAATACTATACGTTTTTCTAAAACCAAAACTTAACCTAATTACATCTTATCGCTTATCAAAGAATATGCCTGAATGTAACCAGTCCTTAGAATCATAGGCGAAAGCGTCGTTAGCTTTTTCCTTTTCTATTTCCTCAGGTGGGAATATCTGAAAAAGGCAGTATGTACCTTGGAATAGCAATTGAGAGAAGTGTCGGCTTCCCTTGTATTCCCACAGCTTCTGACCACCAAATTATGGGTGTGTAATTTCAGTAATTTCTATTTCCATTTCCTCTCGTGTTGATACCTCCCATTTTGTGGAGCTTGTCTTGCAATTTGCCGGGGGCTGTAATATCAACTAAAGTCATAGCTATTGAATATCCTTCGGGAAAGTATCAATAAACGCAGAAGTGTTTTTTTTTTTTTTGTTTTTTTTTGTTGTTTTTTTTTATGTTTCAGTATTGTAACCTTTGAAATAGATTGTTATTTTGTAATTGTTTGTTTAAACACTCCAGTATCTGTGTTGCCTTATAAAGATTTCTATTAAAATAATAACTGGCAAAAAATCTCGACATGTTTCCTGTGTAGGCGGAAGGTCAAGCAATAACATTCAAATTTAACATACTTTATCGTAAATTTTTTAAAAATGGCTCCATATTTTTTGAATTATTAGATGCCTCCTCAGGCACCAAACAAATCATGTGGCTATTCTAGCGGAAGGTTCACTTTCGTACCTTTTGGCGATATCTAGTTTTTAGGCTCCTGAAGAGACATCTAATGATGCAAAACATGTAGAGCCCTTTTTAAAATATTGTTCATTATGTTAATTTGTAATTGTATTCATTGCCCTTCTTCCTACACAAGAATTATTACAAGTTTTCATTAATCCTACATTGCTTATACTGCCATATGATGTAATTTCTCTTGTAAAGTTGTACCAGTATTGGTGTAAATAACCAATTAGAGCATTCTAACAGTATTCTTTGTAGCTATTGACGTTGCACTTATAACAGAATGTTTGAAAAATGTCTTCAAATGTTCAACGAATCTATCTAAAAGACACTGAAAATGGCAAATATATATACACATAAATATCCGTGATATTTAGCTTGACGTCTCTTCAGCTTTTTCGGGCTATTCATGTTTACATTTAACTGACACGCCCTACCTAACTGGTACCTAGATTAGTAATTTCCTTAGTAAGGAAAACTAGAGAAGGTTCTAGCAAAACAAAATGAATGAAATTGTCAAAAATCTGAGTTAAACGTTTGAGATTCCTACTTCAAATGGTGAACAGAGAAATTTTCTGTCGACAATCAATAAAACTTTTATCTGTACTTGTGTGTTTGTGTGTGTAGTATATATCTTTTGACATGATACCATTTCACCTTAGTTCTATTCAATTTTTTGTTATCGCGTTTCAAAAGGAACTAGTTCTGGTTAAGCTTACAAAAATTTTCGGATAAACAAATCGACCTAACATTTTCGATTACTTTGATTTGCTTCATTTAATATGTCAAGTTGAACGATATGAAACGGGGTGATTCTGTGCAAATATGCTAACTGAACGCTTATTTTTTTTATATAAGTTATGAATATAAATTGGCAAAATTTAGTGTAATCTGAAGTCGTTTGATTTAAGCAATTTGATATCATACCTCTATAAACAAATAATTCTGTTCTTATTATTATACTGTTTTATTATTATCAGTGAAAAGCCAGATTTGTGTTTTTTTTTTGTTTTTTTTATAAACAAGTTTATTCATATGTTGATAACATCCTAAACAATGCAAGTTGTTATCGGTAGGCTGGATTGTAGCATTGATAATGTATCAGGAACCCTGACAGGCGTAACCAATTCCCCATTCTGCAGCCTGATTATCATTAACCAAACCATTTCGCTACATTCCGCTTCAATTGCAGGCAGCAATCATTTATGTTGTGTTTTCATCATTTATGTATGTGTCGTTTTCCTCTTTAACTCGAATGTTTCCAACTCTCTGGTAGAATTCCTCCAATCGGCTTCGCATGTGTATATACATCCAGCAAGCTTTACTCGCATTGTACTCACCCATCCATCCTTCGGTTATAATAACGAAGTTATTTTTTTTTTCCTTTTAGACGTATTATGATATTGCCTAAACATTTGTGTGGTCTACACAAAGAGGACTAAGTACATTCCTCTCTGTGATTTACTTGATGATGATCATGAATTGAGCAAGAGAGTTTTCAGAGCTAGAGATCTTTATAGTAAAATATAATTAACCTAATTAAAAAAGAAAAGTAAAGATAATTTTATGAGAAATATTTTACCTTAGCTGTCTTTTCTTTGATTTTATTACCTTTAGTTTTTATAATTATTAAGTAAATTTTATTTAGAAGTTTATTTTATTTTCACTGCTTGATTGATTTTTCTCTTCTATTTTCTGCAATATTATTTCTACTTATTACAAAATCGATTGGCAACAATGGCCCACGTGGTTGAATTCCCTCACTAAAAAAATATATTCAATATGAAGCGTTAATCTTCAAATCTTTTTTTTTTTTTAGAATAATTAACTCTTGTATCTGAGTGCAGTTCCAACCATTTGACGCTTGGGTGCACCACGGCATAGTAATGTGTATCTTATATAACAACAACATTGTTTGCCTAAATATGATAGCTACTATCTGAAATACTTGGCATACTTTGATATAAAGCCCGGTTGAGTAACTGTCAAGGAACCTGCGAATAAATCCAGATGTTCTAGGTTAAAATCCCAGCCTGCCGAGTTAGTTTTTCTAGCTCTACTCTCAAAAAAAAAATAAAATAAAATAAAATAAAAAAAAATCTGATTTTAAATGTTCTAATGGTCTGAGTTTGCTGCTTTTGCAATACACCCATCCTCTTTCGTTGCAGCAAAAACAAGCAGTATAACAAATATTTGGGCTTCGGTTAAATTTCGCGAACTACAACTGGCTATTTGTTAATAAATTTGATCAGTAATAGTATTTACTCTATGGTGGTAGTAATTTCTCTGTTGCTCTAAGTAGAAGTATAATAAAATGATTTCTGTTGCAGAGAGAATCGCTGGCTAAAGATGTTGAATACGAGCGAGGGGTCCGACAGCGGGTGGAGTGCAAACTGGAAGAGGCTTCTCAAGAAGCAGACCATTCCAAGAAGAGGATCACTGCACTTCAAGACACCTGTCACAGGTAATTAATGTAATTAGCTCAGCTTTTAATTAGAATTGGTTCGGTTTGTATTCTATACTCAGCTCCAGATAATCCGAATACAATGGATGAAACACTATTCCAGCTAGGGAGATGGAGTTATATACATCCCTTCATCTTTTATTATTTACCCTAAAGTATAAAAGTAATTTTTAACTCCCAAAAATCATATTAAAACGACCTCAAAATTAATCACAATCGATTTCATTCAGAACTCATTGTTGTCTGTAAAACTTTGTATATTTTGCACGGATAATCGAACGTAGATGACATAAGGATCTTAAAAATGCATCCTTCGTAATCTTTTAGTTTTTAGTTAAAGGCATATCATAATTCATAAGTTTTAAAATTAAAAGATTAAATTATAATTTATTAGATTTTATTACAGGTACTTTAGTGTTACGCCCTAATTTTTTCTCGTTATATTACCTGTTTGCTCCATATTATGAAAAAAAATATGGAACTAGGAATTTAAAACATTTTTGTTTTGTTTTTTCGTTTTTAGCGTGTTACTTCCCTCAGCGTTCTTTTCGTTTGTTCTTGGTTTGTCTCAGTAATAATCGAGTAGGTGATCAAGCGTTCTGCTCGTCGGAAACCATTCTCAATGATTTCTTTAGCCGTTTTGAGAACATAGTTAAAAAATAATTGGCGTCTAAAACATTTTTCTACATTCTACATTTATCTAAATTATGACTTATACATGTTGGCTATTTTTGGAAAAGTGGAGCTATTTGAAAGCAATAACGATTATATCGAAAATGATTAACAAGTTGTCGCAAATGAAATGTGACCATGGCAATGCTTAATAAATTGCAAGCAAAATACTTTTAGACGTAGGTTTCGATAGGACCATCTCAGTCAGAGAACACACTGCTTGAAGTTTCTCTCCATTGGGAGTTAACTTTATTATGAATGTAAATTTGAAAGTATTTCCGTATTATTTTTATTTTTATTGTTAATTTTCTTTGAGCAGATCACCCTTGTTGCGAAGCTCTTCAAGCAAATAAAATAAAAATAAATAAAATAAACTTTTCCCGAGATATTTGAAATTTCTTCAGTAGTGAAATGCTTAGTCAATATTGATATTGAATCTGTATTGGGATGGAGAATTGTTCCAATTGTGGAGTAATTTTTGGTTCTACACTAGAAAAGTGGAATACTTCTTCCAGAAAGAGTTTAAGTCATTCTTTTTTCAAAAATGCTATAATAGAAGGCATTATAAATATAGTTATTTTGCAAAGGCATGCTGATGAAGTATGCATTAAACTTTATATTAATTAGCCTTGCATGAATAGCAGAAGAAATGTGTATATATAGATTGTATTATGAACTGCCATCTGAATACTTGTAACGATTAGGCTTCCGGGCAAACAGCTGATAAAAGTGCGTCCATTGTGATCGCCCCTATGCCTGCATTGTCTGTAGGAGCAGGAGGCTCGGGAACACCCTCTCGAGTAACGGGTTTTCTACGGTTAGGCGGGTTCAAAACTTATCCCATTAAAGGACAGATATAATAGACTCAAGTTTGGTACACAACCTTTATTTGTTGAAATTTTGGTATGTTATTTTGTTATGCAAGTCTCTACCTAGCTCCTGACTACTGTTCTATAAGATTATTTATGCAACTGTAACAAACATCTACCGTCTAAGATTTGAAAATTCCGTCTAACGTTTGAAAATTCCAGAATGAAATCAGCCCTTAAGCCAGAATAAGCAAACTCCAGTGTCTTATAAACAGTTTTAATTTAACAGGTTCATATATCAGTTGAAACTCGGGTACAAAACGCTCTGATATTATACTCTAAAGGATTTTTTTCGGATGGCTATATTGACATTTGAATTCTAGTCTCTTAAAGATCCCCAATTATTGATTCGTTTATATAGGCCAACGGCAACTTTAGTTGATAATTTCAAATCATTATCTTTAAGAAAATTGATATCGACTTGCTAGGGTTTATCCAGATCCCTTCGGGTTATGCTTGGGTGCGTTATCTTACCGTGCTTCAAGTCACTACATAGCAAGTTTTTTTCATCCAACACATCTGAGATACGACATAGCTAGCTATTTATCTGCAGCAGACATCTTTATTGTTATATATCCCACTAAAGTACCGTATAATACAAAGGATGGTAATAAGGACGATGCTGTATTATTTTCAAACATTTTTCAAAGGACAGTATTAAAATTTGTACAGAGGTTCAATAAAGTAACATGAAATCTATATGGAGAATGGACAAGAAATAATGACTTTCACCATCGTCTGTGACCCGTAGCCCTTAAAGGGAGTGATTTTGTTTTTATGCTTGTGACCTATCTATCTGCTTCGACCAGACAGGACTTCCGAAGTTAAGTATTTGTTTTTGTTTTTTTTGACATTGTTGCTTAATCTATTCACCAGGATGGAGTTGGAATAGGAAGTGAGGAGTTCCTGAAGCTCTGCATTAGACGGGAAGGAAGTCCTGAAACCAAGCTATTCGTATGCTAATCTAGCCTGCAGTCCCAACCCACGGCCCTAGTTACGAAACTATCCACTGCATAATCTAACCATATGCGTTAACGTTCTCTGAAATCACAGGAATCCGATTAGCTCTCACGAACCAGAGAGGTGGTTACATTTTCGCTTTGCCTCCTGAAATACTTAATGACCTTCTATGGAAGGCGGCATGTCCCTAGGGGGGCTATTGGTATACCGTGAGCATGAATCGTTCTCCGGTTACAGCTTCTCGTAAGAAAGAGACAGTCGAAGAGGTTGAGATACTGAATCTCTAAATTGACTTGGGTTCTCACGACTTTCGGAAGATCACGAGACGGTCTATTGTACATTCCTAAAGGTTGAACAAGTGTGCCTCACTTCCGGTTTGCACACCTGTACAATCATCTGATTCACGATCTTATTGCATATTAGGAATGCATTTTGATCAGTTCTATCCTATTCTCCACTGATTTTCACTTTATTAGATAATCATTGTGATACCAATATCTAGGTATGTTAAGGCCTCCCAAATTAAAGTCCTGAATTATGATACCTACCGCAAACAGCCATAGCCAGTTAAACTACACCGCTTACCTTAGGTCACTGAAATTAAGCAACGTCGGGCGTGGACAGTATTTGAATAGGAGACTGCCTACGTGCTGTTGGCGTTACCTACCAGTAAATTTCATGGTGTCCACAAATATAATCAGAATGACATAATTAAAAAAAAAAATATTTTGTGTCGTAAAAATAAACACTTATTAAATTTCAATGTTTAATTAGTGATTTCATGTTTCCCCTACCAATATTTTTGTAGTACATATTATGCTTTATATATTAAAATTCATGAAAAACGATTATCACGCTTAAATAGTTTGTGAATAATAGTCATTATTTTTTATACAAAAACACCTGAGCAGTAATGGACTTTTCGTATATTTTGTTAAATATTTCGAGATTACTTTAGTGATGATTTTTGGTTTGGTGAAAGCTAACTATTAAATCATTCTATTCTAAATTTTCCATATCGTACCAGGGATTAGATTTTTATGGAAAAACACAAAAAAATTGTAATTACTGCTAAAATGATAGAAAGGAATAAACATGATACCGCACTAGTATTTCTAAAGTGACACAACTCAAAGTAAAAAAAAAAAAAAAAAAAAAAAAAAAAAATTAGTCCCGTAACAGGCCACGAAGGCCTTGTGGGGCAGATACTATAGAGGTATCTGATTCATGACCAACGGCTAGGGAGATAGTATGGTCAGTACTATGCTCCGGCCGCCTGATATTTCCCTTGACTGCTTCGACTGCTAGAGTCATTAGCACCCAAGGTACCCATTATTAAATTAATTAAAGGCTGGGTATGCCTAGGGACGGCCAGGGAGGCCGAATTCAACCCATGAACGAAGACACTCAAAATGAAACTCAACTGAAAATGTGTCACTCTTGCCTAAGCAGGGGCCTTGGAAGGATTACAAGTGCCCTCTGGTGTACAAGCTCTGAAGCTAGGTACTTACAGTTTTGATGGTTGGTAAAGATATATTTACCATGTCTTTCACGGTCATAACTATGATGTGTAAATGAAACCGATTTTTGAGTTTTGTTACTTCAGAAATACTAGTGCGATATGATAAAAGTTTCTTTACCACAGCAATGCCTGATATCGCTTAATTTGTCTTTGTAAATTACTTTTCTACTGAAGATATACCCCACCAGCCTTGCAAACCGTTTTTTTAAAGTTACATCATTTCTTCATTTAGAAGTAAAAGTCCATATTCCTGGAATATTTAAATTTCTTTCTCACGATATATTTCTGTTATTACAAATTAGCCATTCCGAAGGTTATGTTGACGATAAGGTCTGTATAATGCGGGCTCCACTTGTAAGCACCTTGAGAGTTGAACGAACCTCCTTGAACTTTGCCCACGGATTAGAATGAACTACCCTTGACTGCATATTTTCTCCGCGAGATTTTCTGCGCGACTTAATATGATATAGTACTCGGTGTGAGTCACCTGCTGTTCTCTACAGCTACTCTAAATCCGAAACATGCCATGCTGTTCCAGCTCCAAGATCCTATATCTTTCTCTCCCAAAATATTACCAAGGCTACTTGTAAATCATTCAACACATCTCCATTTCCATTCTCCCTGCCTTTGCTTATCTTCTCGAGTCACATAGCTCCACTAAAAGGTTCAAGATAGACTCTAACCTTTTATCTTAGTCATAAGAATTCATAAAAATAAAAAAAGATAAATAAAAAAAAATCAAGTGCGTTTTATGAGCTTCTTCAGAACGATATATGTACGGCACTCAGAATGGATTGAGAAATTTGGACCGGTGCATTGGCCGGCCCGAAGCCCTAATTTGTTGCCACTTGATTTTTACGTGTTGGCTTGGCTTAAGTCGCAAGTGTACAACAAATCCATTTAAAACATACACCACCTAATATCAAGGATTCGCGAATCATCAATGGAAATGAGAGCTAACCATGATAAGATTGTAAGGACTACATCAGCGGTGTGACCAGGTGTCGTTAGTATGTTCTGCAAAGTTGCCAGTTGTAAGAACGTTTATTACCTTCGATGTATTTTTTCTTTTTTTTACTCAAATAACATATGTATGACATATTATAATCATTAAATATCAATTTAATCAAGAATAATCTTTTTTTTTTCACTCTAGATTTCCTATTTCATTACAAAATTGTGAGATAATCTCAGTTCTGAGCATACCATTGGAAAGCTGATTAAATTTTACAACCATTGTCAGATTCCGCAGTCTGTAGGATTTTTATTGGAAGTGTAGTGATTTTCGAAAAGCTGTCTCTAACCAGAAGCTTTTATTAATTTCTACTTTTTGAATTGATATTACGGTTTGAATGAGATAATTGTGAACATTGAATGTGCATTAGCTTTAAAGGAAAATTGATTTAAAAAAATGTAATGAATCGTTGAAAGAAAATGCGTAGAAGCACAGAAAATCGGCGTTGCACCCCCGTGTGTATTGTCATTTACTTGCGATACAGCTGGTAGAATAGACCGATAATGCGGTTATTAAAAACTCTAGCAATAAGAAATATTCCTGTCTTAACTAGTTCGGTACTTCTTCCGTTTATTGTAATTTCCTTCCTGGTCTGCCACATCCTTTTCTGCTTACTGCAAATTATTCTCAAATTGCATATATATTTTGTCTTTCTTATAATATATTTTAAATCGAATGACTTGAATCTATTTCGATCGTTTAGTGTCTCTGGAATGTTAAGTCCTACTAAGTCTAAAGTATCTCTAGGGATGATTAAAGGCTTTCAAACTCCTCCCCATATTTCTTGGTAAAAATGTCTGTTAGAGTTTGAGCGTTCTGAACCCTCCAACCGATCGAGGTAAAGTAGATGCTCCGGAAGGAAATTCCACAAGTATAGATGCTTAAGCCCTCTTCGCTCTTTTGATCAATGGATCGTGAGTAAGATATTTCCAGCAACTTGAAGTATTCCCTTAAAGTTTTTGAGAAGTACTTTAAGCAGATCTATTCTTCCCCTTCCTCCGTGGGATCATGTCGTCAGTAAAAGGTGAGGGAGCCTGTTGGAGCGTGAAGACGGAAACTTTCTGCTTGGAATTGTTATGGGAACTTTTAAGGAGCTAATCTTTATTCCGCACATCCTTAACAAGCATTCGAGAAAAGTGTGAAAAACTCCATGAGTTGTAACGAGTTCCCAATTATTGCTTGTTAAGGATATTTTTTAGTCAGTACTAAAGACGTATTTAAACGTATTTTAAAGACGTTCTGATAACATTTTATGTTTAAAACATCTTTGGCTATTTACTCCACTTCCCCCGGATTCACTGCTGGCTTTTTTAAGTAGCACATGATAGTTATCCGTTAGCTGAAAGCAATATATCTTTCAGAAAAAACAAGTCCACAGGCCAAGTTCCTCCCCCGACAAAGAAACACTCCTTTCCCAGAAAAGCGAGAAATATCCTCTCCTAAAACCCCCCAAAAACGCCTTACTGGCAGTGAGTCCGGGGAAGTGGAGTAAATAGTAAAAGATGTTTTAAACATAAAATGTTATCAGAATTAAGTTTAAATACGTCTTTCATACTGACTAAAAAATATCCTTAACAAGCAATAATTGGGAACTCGTTACAACTCATGGAGTTTTTCACACTTTTCTGGAATGCTTGTTAAGGATGAGCGGAATAAATATTAGCTCCTTAAAACTTCTGGGGATCTCATTACTTTTTTCTAAGTATTAAATAAAATTTAGTTGCCGCATACTTACTGGCTTTTGTACTTCATATAAATCCAGGTTTTTGGATTCTGCTTAAAGTTCTCCTTACTGCTTCATATTTGATACCAATAATCAACCTACATATATCTAATCACTAGACTAGAAAAGTTATAAGCTCTTCCAGATGACAGTACTCTAGAGGACAAATTGATTGCTCTCTTAACTAAACTATTACACTGAAAAACACAGGAACCTTATCCCGAGGATAAAGATCACAATAGGGAAAGTGTAGAAAAAGATGAGAACAAAGACGATACATTTTGGGTTTGTGATCCTAAAGTTTGTAATTTAGATGACTCGACATTCTTAGTATCTGCTTTCAAGTATGTTATGCAGTTAACCCCTACGACTTTATTTACAACATTTAAGAAAGAATTCACACAGTTAATATGCGTCAAAATGTTTCTTAAAACATCAAATATAGGTTCTCCTTACCACGACGATTCATTTGATACCCTACATGATGGGTTTCAGAAGGAATGATGGCTTTCTGATGGAACAAAAAGTACAAAGCGTCATAGGTAATAAAGGACTCCCATATCCAATCTGCGTGCCAAGTTTGGTCAAAATAGACCAAACGGTGTGGATTTGTATAAGGAGCAAACCTGCAGACAGACAGCTGATAGACGATTTATATGACCTAACCCGGGTAAAAACCTACCTGTGTACCATGTTTGGTCAAAATCGGTCAAATCGTGTGGACTTGTATAAGGAATAAACAGTAAGGCAAACAGCTGATAGCCGATTTTGAACTAGCCTATGACACTCCTCGGATCAAGACCGACATGTGTGTCAAATGTTGTCAAATTCGGCCAAACGGTGTGGATTTGTATAATAAAGAAACAGACAGACAGACATCTGATTGACGATTTTGACCTAGTCTATGCCACTTCTCGGATCTACCTGTTTGCCAAGTTTTGTCCAAATCGGCCAAACGGTGTGTTTTTGTATAAGGAACAAACATACAGACAGACAGCTGGTATAAGATTTTGACCGAGCCTATATGCGTCTAAATGTTTCTTAAAACATCAAATATACGTTCTTCATTCCGAGACGATTCATTTGATACCCCACATTATGGGTTTCGGACGGAATGATGGGTTTCCGAAGGAAGTACAAAACTGGCACGCCCCCGCCCCGGAAGCGGAGTCAAACACAACTTTTCAGGATTTTTCGATTTTTTCCTTTACTAACACCCTCATATCTATCATCCTGCAAAATTTCAAGTCTCTAGCATCATGTGAAGTGCCTAATAATTTTGATGAGTCAGTCAGTGAGGTAGTCCTATAAATCCCGATTTTCGATCGCTTATATCTCAGAAACGAGAGGTAGAATTATGAATTTCCAGTTTTACTCACATCTAGTAGTATAATACCTGTGTAAAATTTCATAACTTTATCTTTACCTGGTTGTAAGTTATGAGAGGGTAAAAATCGGCTCTAAGACCGCCTGTAATATACACACAGTATGCTTAGGGCGGACCTTGGCTTGGCGCACTACCGTGCGCCTAGATAATTGATAAGATAGAGGAGGGATAGGAATTCTCGGAACTTGATATTCTTATCTAAGGAATCGTCAGATCCTCTTCAGGACTAGTCAGTTGCAATTATCTTGTTCAGTATATTCACTTTTTCTGAATATATGAGGCGTTGGCTCTCAAAACTCTACATGTTTTGTGACCTCAATGCCACCTCCTCAAGGACCAATATAAACCCTGCATTTGTGATCCATTTGCTATCCGTATTATGACTTCAGTTAGTGGACCACACATGCTGGGTTTTAATGGCTCGTGATGGGGTAGGATAGAGGCCACGAAAAATTGAGTTGTATAAAAAAAAAAAATTAATATTTTTTAAGGACCTGCGCCAGATATATCCAGGAAAAGTAAATATGATGGTCTAACAAATAATCTGATTAGAAAATTGATAAATATGTTTATATTTGTATTATTTCTGTTGCCGGGATGGGAGGTTGTTACTATGAGTCTAGTTAAGACTATTGATAAAAATAATACCAAATTCCTTTTGTTTTAGTTTTGTCATTTATTATATAGTTGGAGGCTGGATTTTAAGCCGTTAAAATTCTCTGCCTTTGGTCGGGGGTTTGATTATTTCTGGGAGTGGTGTATTTTATTTAAATAAAATAAACCAACAAAAAACGCTTTTCTTTATTCTGAATAGAAAAGGGTTTGAACCTTGTATATGAATCGTCGAACACGAACCGAGTAGTCCAAGAGGTGGTAACGCACTTTTCATGAAGTGTTTTATGCACCTTGAAATTTTGCTATAATCTACCTCTTGAGTAGATAAGAAAGTAAATATGTGTTGGCTGGACGTACCGTGAAACACCAGGTACTGCGCACCTGGAAGGATGTCAAACGCATATCTGAAAATCGTTTTCTCATGTAGTGGATAAACATCTACCCACTACATGATAGATCTTTGGAATGCTTACTATTATGAAAAATATTTTTTTTACCAAAATACCTCCACCATCCATGGAAGGATGTGTTTTAGTTAAAAGAGCTTTTCTGAAGATATTAGTATGAGATGTTAATAATGAGAGAGAGTGAATAGAGATAGTGGATGAATAGGCTGGTTCATCTTCAATGGAGAAGCATGACTAAACCATCTGGGCTTTGATTCTTACAACCTCCTATTAGGTTCCTACGTGTTTCGAATTTTAACCACTCCACCACATGCTGTAGCTTCGGCGCTCCGGGTTAGCCATTCAGTCCTTACTATATTCATTTGTGTGCCAAGTTGCCCTTAATTAGAACCCCTATTCACATATCACAGGGGGGGGGGTATATTTAGCATTCAACACCCCTTAGAAGCATTTATACTTCGGTTTACGCTATTTACTCGTTTATATCCATCGTTCTAATACTGAAAAGGAGCATTTAGTTTGTTGTTGGTGGGCTACTAAAAAAATATATCATTGTTCATTACCTTATGCTTACACGTGCCAAAAAGTGATCTTACTCAAACCTTCGAATTAGGACATTTTTTTTTAGTTTCTAAAAAAGTCGATGTTACATGGATTACTTAGACTTACATACATTCCTCAAAAAGGTTGCAACTACAACAGACATAAAACTTTTTTAACACCTGTATTAAATAGCCAACTTCATTGAAATGTCCGCAGTAAACCTCTATCCTAATGAAGCAATTTAACTTAATTTTGTAAGTCACTTCTGTTATCACAAAATAGTGAGTTTCTTAAAAAAAAATACGCCCCTATGCATTTATAATTTGAGCCAAGAGTATAGTTTATTATTGAATCACTGTATTCCGAGTTTTGTGGCCAAATATTTAAAAAAAAAAAAATCGTCACACACACGGGCATTGCATTTTAAAGTATTATATATAGCATTAACTGCTGGCTTATTTAGCAACATTTATTTCTTAAAATGCTAATAAAGCAATTAAAAA
This sequence comes from Gonocerus acuteangulatus, assembly GCA_946811695.1. NCBI lineage: Eukaryota > Metazoa > Arthropoda > Insecta > Hemiptera > Coreidae > Gonocerus > Gonocerus acuteangulatus. Next base: position 74,941,400 of record OX328123.1, on the reverse strand, counting down.
ATTATTTGAGGCTAACTTGCGCTGGCGAATTATTGTATGCAATAAGCGAATAAATTAATGACAATTAATAAACTTTTATTAATAATTAAAACAGTATCATTCATTCTTTGGTATAATCCCTTTTTAATAAATCATCAACAAGTAAAGGTGCATATTTTTAGTTACAACTTTTAGCGTACTTTGATGTCCCTGAAGATATTCGAATAAATAATATGTGATGCCCCTTCTCCATGGAATGTCCTTGCTCCTTCTGGGTTCTTATATACTTATACGACCTTATATACTTCCAATATATAATACACGTAGATATAAGCGGGGAGTGTTGAGAAGACACACAGAGATACTGTGCAACATGGGATGAAGGAGACTAGAGTTGAAGACACCGAGATAAAGAGGCATAAATAAAGGGAGTATGCGGGCATGCCTCCTATCGATAGCATGCAACATCCACAGTATATCTTCCCTACCAACATCCATATAACCCATCTGTATTGCTAGTCTTCGTTCTTTTGCCTCATGTCCCTCCCTTTAAGGTCATTGCTTTAACCTTTGCTATAGAATCCTGCGGCTCCGCTTACTATTTTAGTACTCAGTTGATATAAATTCACTGCTTGCAGTTTTGCATTTGCGCGGAATGAATTTTATGACATTGGCTCATCATGAATAAATAAATAAGTCAAGTTACTAAGAAGTTCAAAATCTTACCATCATGCAAAAACAAATTTAGTTTGATGAAAGAAAATATAACTCGTCTGCCAGGTTGTTGCTAGTGTTTTTATCTTTTTTTTTAGCATTTTAAAAACATTTTTTTATTGAATAAAATTTACAAATCTGTTCCAGATAGCGGGTACAATTTTCTGTATAATTTTTCTAAAGTCTATTTCCAATTTGCCCCAATTTTCCAATATAAGAAAAAAAAACAAAAAAAAACTCAAATAGTAACATAAATTGTGTTAAACATATAACATAAATATATTTTAAGACGATAGAAATTTACTAGAAATATGGAAACATAATACATAGTTTAGAAATACAGTAAAATAACTTAGAAATTTGCTTTAGAAAGATCAGAAATATATTACAAGTTATTGGTGTTACACATGTTTAATATGATTGATTCTTTTCATATTTACTTAAATGCCAAATTAATTTATTTTTATTTATGTTGCATTAATTGAACCCTTTTTCTTGTACTGTATAATTATTGTCTTCCTTCTGATATTGACAATAGAATGAATTCTTATGATTTATGTGTACTTTGGCATATTTTTATTCTTATATTGAAGGAGGCTTTATATTGAATTATTTGAATTTGTAGCATCGATTGTTATTATCCCAGTGTGCTTTTCATTGTTATACTTATAATTTTCCAGCTAATATTCTTAGTTTCAAACTTAAAAGAGAGGATGTTGTCTTGTGCCGCTTACGAATTCCATAAAATAATTTCTTAATATCGATTATTTAGTAGATTAAAGTATATTTAAATCGTGCGACTCAAGCTTTTTTTATGTATAGCCATTTAATTTGTTTTAATCAAAATATGCCAACCGTTTTTCTTGCCTTAAAGGTTTTCGGTCTACAAAGTCATTTTAAAATTATTATTATTATTTTGTTAAACCAATGCAATCATTAATTAAATACGAATTTAGTCCTATGACGTCTGGATGAAAATAGGCCTTTTACAAAAAAAAAATATGGGGGTCAGTAAGTCTTGATCAATTAATTTCATAGTTAAAATAGTTGTCGAACTTGTACTTTTCGAAAATTATGGAGAAAACCATCTATCCATCGAACTATATTAATATGCTACGTAGAGGTAAAGGTGGTAATATGAGGCCTGCATGTATTATGTCTACTCATACAGTGCGCTCACTTTGGCGGTGATAATTTTAAATGATAGTTCATTAAAGGCTCTCGCCACTGGAGCGATCTTGCTCAGTTGCAGCTGATAGTTTGTGCGGGAAAATGGTTTATTTCTTTCCTTGATCTAAAAACCTTTGAGAAGTAAGTAATTAGCTTATAATTATATGTCCATTCAAAATCCATCTAGTTCCTTATTGACTAGTGTAGAGGACATTTCAGAGATTATTTCTGTTTAGATACAATGTAATTTTTCAAGTAAAAATGTATCGTTATGTGTGTTCGAATTCCAACATGGCAAGGGTTCCGTAACCGTACTTAAGGGCTCAGTAATTTTCACAGAGTGGCTTACCAACTGTGTGAAAGAAATTGAATTGAGCACCCATTCACAGGAGATGGTTTCATTGGAAGAGCTTGGTTCGACCACTTCATGAATCACAACAAGAATGTTTTGTCTGTTTTGAAACCAGCTGCAACATCGTGTTCCAAACCTAATGGATTTAGCAATGAAGCAGTCGACAATTTCTTTGCTATCCAGGAAGCCGAGTACGCCAAACACAACTATCCAGCTGATAGGGTGTTTAATGTGGACGAGACTGGAATATCAGTAGTTCAAAGTAAAATCCCGCGAATCTTTGGATTGAGAGTAAAGAACCTTTGTACCTCCGTTCATGATTTTCCCCCGGAAAAACATGGGCCTATTTTTATCAGATAACCTCGGAAAACTGTGTGTGCAACGCATAATCTGCGAAGTGTGGGCACAAAATGACTGCGCTGGATTTGACAAGGATGTTTACGTTTGTGATTTTTGCAAATAGAAGAGAAAGTCATAAAGCAATTAAATGGTTCCTTATCTAATAACGCTTTCCAAATTACTTTATAAATTATTTTCTACTTTGTAATGCATTTTGAAGATTTTGTAATAAATGAAAATGTCATACATAAGTCATTTTATTTATCATTCTGAGGGGCCCATATTACCAGCACGAAAATATTTAATAACAAATTGACATTTGTCAAATTTTTTTCTTTTTTTTTCATATACTTAAAGCTACCGAAAAAAGTTCTTATTTTATAAGTATGTTCACAAATAATTGTAGTTAATGCTATGAACGAATATTCTAAAAAAAAAACTTCATAGGCAAATACAAAAAAAGGGAAAAACAAATTGGGGGCTCATATTACCGCCTTTTTTCATGTTTTCCACGTTGGAGTAACCCTCCAGCGTGGGAGTTTATTTATCTACGTATGCCATCCTTTCTGGATACTACACGTATTATATTACCACCTTCTCCTCTACTTAAATAAATACTGTGGAAGAATATACTTAAATAAATATTGTGTCCCCATGAACTGGCTCTAATCCTTGGCTGTGTAGTTGGGAAGCAAGGACAGTATATCCATAGAGGGTCCTGGAACAATGCCCGGGAGCAGCAGGACCCTTCAGGAAAATGAATCCTTTGTCGGCTATTGTCACTTCGAGAGGGTGGCTTACCTCTTTTACTTACTCCCAAGATTAAAACTCAATCTTATAGTAGAATTAATTTTTCTTATTTTACTCCCATGACTTTCCAGTTTCACGTTTTAGTGTTGTATCAGTTTACATGAATTTTATTTTATTCGTATTAATTTCTATTTATAATCAAGGTGTCTTATAAACCTACTCAGTCATATTAATAATATGAATTGCCTATATGATGGAATAGTGTCGCATCTCCTCTCGGTAACCGAAAACCTGTGTTAGTCAATTAACTTGCTTTGCTCACTTCCTTGCGCTAGGACTCATTATTTTAACTATTGGATTTGAATGCCTTGTTATATAGTATTTAAGGCCTTCGTACGATATGGCCTCAGCTGTAGATCAAATCCACTATTTTCGGTGCGTTCCTCGTTCCCTGTTAGGTGGGAAGTAACTAATGACTTCGAGCTGATGACAAAAAACGTTCGTCCTGACTACTGAAGTGTTGGTAAGAAACAAATATACCGGATATATATTTTAGAACTCGATTAATAAACAGACTCTACTTCAAGTATATTTAAAAAAAAAGTCTGTCCTTTTGTAAGAAGACAATTTATTTATATATAGAGAACCAGTTAAGTTTAATTACCAATAAATAGCTGCTTTATTGACTAATTTTTAGTGTTTAAATAACATGAAATGTAATACTTTTTGCATATTCAAGATCATATCCCTACCATGTCAAACTATGGAATATAAAAAATCTCGTTTTTCAGATTCGAGAATTTGCTCTTGGATTGTGGACGATACGGCTTGTCGCATATTGTCGGAGCTCTAGCCCCTGTAGAATAGCCTTTAATGACTTAAATGAAATATCGAATAAGACCACTTTTCAATATATTATTTCGTCAATGGACAGAATATGTTCGTTCGCTAGTTTGCTCCGATTTGCATATTCGATAGTTTGACGTGGTAGGGACGATATGGGCGCTAATACTGTCATTGATGGGATCCTATTAAATTTTAGATCAACCTTTTCCATTCCAATGATCCGCTATTTTCGTTTCCTATGACTGCTGAGGTATTTATTATTATTTGTTTAATGGCGCATCGACAACTGGGATATGAGGGTTGGGATATCTACAGGTTGCCTCCCTTTTATAATGAGACAACGCGGTCTGACACCCATTCCAGGTGTCATTTATACCACATGTTTCCTATTTATTTTCTCCAGCATTAAGTATGACTAATTGCAGACTACTATTGCTACTTCTACTACTACTACTACCAATCTGCTAAGATGGAATTTTCGCTGAATGCTATCTGCATAGAGTAAGAGACATGGATGATGATATCCTCAGAAGGATTGTGGAATAGTAGAGAGGATTCTAGGGCAAGAGGAAGGATATTCTCTCTCCTGTCTTTGTCCTTTCCACGATTAATCTCTCCTATCTTTAGGCCTTCTTCCTTTTATCCTTTCTTCTCTCCTTTTTGTTCCACGGCTTCCTACAATTCTCACGGTGTACTAGAGATGCGACCTCTTCTGGCAATCCTCATATTGTTGCAGGACCTTCTTGGCGAATATCAGCCTTAATTCAACCTATATTCTTCAGTCCTTCATCTATTATATTCCTTAATCTATATTATTTTTGACATATATCCATCTTCCTCTCACTCCCACTATGTCTCCCCCCCCCCTTTCCCCCCTACCCTCTCTACCTACCTCTCTCCCTCCCTCAAGTTTTCGTACCCTCACACATCAAGTCTTAAACGTCCTTTGGCGATTATCTCGTTTTTGCTTCGTTTCCGAGAAAAACGCAAAAAAATGAAACACAATTCGGAAAAGGCACTCCTACATAATTCCTATATAAAAATCCTTAAAAGTATATGTTTTATCTTCCACATCCACTACCTACCCCCCCCCCCCCAAAAAAAAACAAAACAAACAACAAAAATCTTCTTTGTCGAAAAAATTAACGGATGCAATGTAAACCTATAAGTTCAAGATAATTTAAAATACTAGGAAAGAGCTTAGTAATTCCTTCGTAGGAAAGAGCTAACATCCTGTACAAAGAGAGTCACCATGAAGACAGCTCAGAGCTAATGGTACTACTGTGAGAGGGGAAAAGAGAGAAAATTTGAAATTTTCTAGTGGCCACTTCCTGGTGCGTCATAGGGTCAACCTAATAAGCGAGTTTCCTCCCTATTAATGGAGGGATGAAAAGCGCATAAAAGTAGAGACTCATATCGGAGGACGGAACATTGTTTATACTTATAATGTATTAAGTTAGTACTGCATTTCCCGGGTATAGCTTTTACAGCGAAGTGAATTAAATTGTACGTTGGCCGAAGGGCCTGTGTTTGATCAAAGCAGCATCAAAGTGGACGGGTTGGACACGTTATTTATATTTTATCGAAACAAAACGTTCTACACAAACAAAACTGAACATTTGCTTACATTGCTGAAAACAAATAGGACTAATGCATAAAATAACAGACAATTGCTTTTTATCAAAAACACAGCGTCTTCTTACCTATATGTTTCTATCGACTGTTTTTCATTAACTTTAACAATAAAAATCTATACGAGAACCCGAAAAACGGAGAAATTCATTCAACTGCTTCTAATTAAAGTACATATTTCTAAATCCATCGAAAAAGCATACTTTTACGTGGCGCACCGCAAACAAAATGTGGCATCATCTCCAATTGTTTTTGTGTTGAAATCGCAATTATATGTTTCTTGTTTTATTTTATATTTTACTACCTAAGAGTTTGCCATTATAGTCCAATAATATTATTTATATATATTCCAATATCAGCCTCTTAGCAGGCCGCGAGTGGCAGATACTATAGAAGAATCAGATTTTTGACCATACGGCACACTGGAGCGATAGTTTGGTCAGTACGGTGCTCTGCATGACTTTCCCATTTGTAAGTACATATTAAATTACTTTAAAGCTAGGTGGGTCGAGGGACCCCCGAAAAATTCTTTTCTTCACTTACAGTACGGTCTTGTACTTTTTTTTTTTACGAAGAAAGCGTTTCAGTCTAGTCCTACTTTTGATGTCGCTTATGCTATTTTGAATACTTTGTATGACAATGTGTTGTATTTACTATTATATGTTTATTTCTCCAGTCTATAAATGATTTATGTTTAATGCCCTCCAAAACAGGAATCTAATCTAAATGATTTATGATTGCATAAATGAAAGGTAAAAATGGATTGATCGGGAAACCTACTTTTAAATGCTTCGTTCGGTTCAAAAGTGTCTCCACTTTGCAAAATGTTTGGGAAATCGAGAAAAACGTTTTAAACTTAGAACTTTCGGAATATCTTCATGGAATTTTTTATTAAATTATTAGAACAAATGACATGGATCATTTTTTAAGATTTCTTTTACTATTTATATCATACATTCATAGTTATTATGAGTCCAGGGATTTGTAATTATCATTTTCGATTATTGTGCACAACAGTCACTTTGGAACTGAACGACTCAAATAATGGATGTAGTGAGATTCTCTGAAAGTCTAGTTCAAGCTTCGTACTATACTGACACTGAATCCGAAATACTAACAACAGATTGTTGCTAGTGTAGCGGTTACATATATTAAGTAACATTTGATCTACAGATTACAGTTTAACCTCAGCCAGAGACAAATCTTCCCACCGAAAAAACCTTTGTGCGTTTAAACGCGAGCTAAGAATCGGTATAAACGCTGACTGTTGTGTGCTAAGTATTGAACGTGTATGTTTTACTGAACACTAGATGAGTGTGATCATTTTTAATTATCTCTCCTCCTAAACTGTATCAATTACCGGAACTATGTCAACAGTTTACAGAAGAGACTACTAATTCCAGGAACCGGATATCTCGCAACTGCTGTTCTAAACCATTTTAATATCAGAGCCAGAATTGCTATCAGCTCTTTAATCAATTTTATTATCTTTTTATTTTTAGAGTGTTTATTAAATTCTATTCTTAAACGTTTAAAACTAGAAATATTTTTGACCAATCGTGTCACTAATTGTAGATGTCTCTTTCCCAGTGCGTCTACTTAGTAGAGGCTGGTAAAACTTGAAGCCTGTCCTGGCTTCGTGATAAGAGTCTAAGAGAAATTACTAGCAGATGGCCCGATCTCCTCAGCCATGTCTATTGTTAGAAACATGTTAATTACAGCATGCCCTCATCATCCACTAATGGATGCTTCAGGTATTTCCAGGCAACACCGGGCATTCTACCTACAACGAAGGGAATCCTCTTCCAGATGCACTTAATATGAATGAGTTGTTACATAACCTAACTCCTTTTTGGAAAATATTCTTCAAGCCTTGGTTAGCGTAATTTGTATCACTAGTGTCTAATTGTATCGAACTTCAGAAACACATAGACAAATTGGTGGAACGAACCGTGATACAAAACGATAGACAATATACTACGCCAAATAAATTCTACAGTCACTAACTGAACCTCAAACTTCAGAGGATCAACACGAGAAGTAGTTCTGACACTCTGATGGATCTCGCACATAATCCATACTTCACGAGGAGGAGGAAAAAAAACGAAATATTGCAATTTGGCATACTGTCTAATATTAATTAGTGTTGAGACTTATGTTAAGTCTTAACACTTACTCAGACCCCTCAAGACTTAAAAAATGCCCCCTCCTAATAAATATTTCAGAGCTGATATTGATGGTTTTAGTTATTTAGGGAACGTTGAGCTCAATATGTGTATGCATATAAATACACACACACACACATATAAATATATATATATATATATATATATATATATATATGTGTGTGTATATATATATATATATATATATTTATATAAATGTATTATTTATTTTAGTTTATCACCATTTGGTGATAAAACTATATCTTTTTTCCCTAATCTCTTTCTATTATCTGGCTTTTGTCATGCAAAAACTGTCACCAGTTATGTTGTGTACTGTGTACTGTAATGTACTGTGTTTTGTTCTATGGACTCAATAAAAAAAGATCACCTTTTAAATATTCTTTTATAAATTTGTATGTCTTAGGTATTACACAATTTCATCAATGCACTGGCTGCCATCGTAAAGTAAGTCGGTCAAAAATTAGAGTATTTTTTTCCTGAAACTACACTCTGTCAGTAGGTATGTGCTATATATCAGTCGATTGTGATGCACTTAGAAGTCATCAATCTTATAATACATTTCTCAAAAATCTCTATCACTAAAAGGGAATATTATAATGCATGTAATATATTACATATATATATAAATTATACGAACCATTGGATTCTTTGATCATTAGTTGAGAATAAATTGTGTGTGTTTAATGGCGTATCAACATTTGTGCTCTTAACGCCGGGCTATCTTAAAGTTGCCAGGCTTTTATAATGCCAACAGCACATGGTCGGTCACCCATTCAGGTACTGGTCACACCCGACGTTGCTTACCTTCGGTGACCTACGGGAACTGGTGTATTCAACGTGGCTATGGCCGTTGGCGATGAAGAATATTATTTCAGAAAGGGATAAAACCTACTCTATTGAACAGATAATACAATTTAAATAGCATAGGAGATTGTATGTATGATTAAAGCGTAGATTAGTCGAGTATATGCTGTCTCCCCTGGGTCATGGAAGGTTTCGTGAGAAGGTATTCCTCAGCCTCCTGGATTCCTAGAGTTCCTGCCCTTCTTCAGGCAGTCTCTCCCTCTTACGCATTCCTATTGGAAAACGTTAACCCTTTCAGCTCACCTTCAATAATTAAACATTTCAGGCCATTATTTACTAAATTCCTTTGTATAATACTGATGAAGTCATCTCGATAAGGTTAGTGTGAAACAACTTCCCATTCCGCTTATTTTATTTATTATTATTGTCAACATGGAATTATTGAATTTTATCCTTGGAAAAATGTTTTAGATAGTCATTTTAACTATTTTTTATTTTAAAAATCCGTTTTATTTTTGCCGTGTTTCAGCTTGAAATTTGAGCCTTCATCGGGCCTGCAAAGCAAGGAGGAAAAAGTATATACTAATGTATATACAGAAGATATGAAAGGAAAAAAATTATAGACGTACATAATAGTTATACGTTTACGCAGACTTTCGAGAAATGATTACGATTACAAACAATCACAAACCCCATGGGCGTATATAAGGGGGGGGGCTGAGGGGGCTGCAGCCCCTCCCGAAATTTTCATTCGATGGTTAAAATAAATTAAATAAGATCACTTAGTTAATAAAAATTCTTTATTTTAGGTGTAATAGCGTTTTAGTTGCCTAAAACTATTTTTTGTTGCCAAGTTCTAAATTTTTCATATTCCATACCCCGGAAATGACAAACCCCGGGTATATAATTACGATTATAATCACCGACCCCGGATATATGATTACGATTATGTTCGTAATTACAAGATTGATCACGATTACACATCTAATACCAAATTCCGAGGCTAATGTGTTGGCTTCCATCTTGCCACGATAAATTACATAATATACACATATTGATGTAGGTACTATGTGATATACTGTTCTTGGACTTTTACTCAAAAGGTTTTATTATTTGACTTCGAACATTATATGTAATATCTAACTATTAAGTTCAGTTTAAACTTCTCTATTTTCCCTTGGATTGAAGGAAAATAGCTGCTTAGTGATGAAATGCTGCGCCGAAGCATTGATTTGTGAGTAATGGAAGCGGCCTACTGGATGGATGGATTGAAAGTAAAGGAAAGGGCTTTAATCATAAACAAATCCTCTTGGTTTTTCCTTCAAGGAGAAGGTCGGTTGAGAAAATCAGTCCAGTTATTGGAGAACGGAATTGTTGCCAATCCCTTTCAAGTCTCCGCCAATATAAAGGCCGTCCATTGTAGACCCTTATATTGGATGAATGTTTCCAAGCCCTAACTCACAAAGGATATTTCAAACAGCCTTCAACTCATTTAGCACAACTCTTTTCATGAAGGGGCTCTTTCAGGTTTTGATTCCCTCTTACAGAATATTTTTTCATATACAGTCATTCGTTTTCGTTTTATGATTTGAGTAGTTTAGGCCACTCTTTTCAGCTGGCTACAAATGTGAAAGGGCCTCGTTTTGAGAAGAGAATAGATGCCTTCTTTATGGAAGAAAATATAACTTCCATAGATAAATGTAACTCAACGGCAGTAGATTGTATTTATGTTAATTTTAAGAATACGATTCAATTGTACATATAGAAATCTATATTTTTAAAAGCAGTTTCTAAAGTACTGATTTGGCTCTAACAAAAAGACTATCCCTTTTGGCTAACTTTTACCAAAGGGAAGTCACTTCAATAATAATAATAATGGCTTTAATAAGGAGGGCAAATTATAAACAACAAAAAAACTGAATACCTCATATTTGTTGTTACACAACCTCTGATATCAATTATTATAAAATACTGGCCTGAAAGTATATTATAAATACGTGTTATATTTTGGTATTATAAACTTATTTTATTGTAATACATAGCATGAGAATAGCGACATTGATAAGTTCCACAACTGCTTTATAAGTTCCCTTAGGCATCTGATTGGGGGAAGAACAGACAAAGGGCCTTTGTTCCTTCTCAAAATCACTTTTTAGCACTTTCCTCCGAAGGAAAGTAGCTATTGAGGTTGGACTCATGACGGAATTGTTGAAAAATTTTTTCAAATCTTTATCGATCCTACCTAGTAGACACCGAAAATGACCCCCGTTAAAATTTATATATATATATATATATATATATATATATATATATATATATATATGTCTGTTAACACGATAGCGGCCAGAGTTTTTGTTTTTTCGTCACGAAACTTGGTATATAGCATTCAATTAGCAAACGATTGAACGATTTCGTTAACCACCAAAGTCGGTCCACCGGAAGGGGGGGTTTACGCCGAACCCAAAACACTTATTTGACTATGTCAGCCGTAATATTTGTTATATTTCAACGAAACTTGGTATTCGTAGTGGTAATATAGAGAGAAATGTGAGATATAAAAATGAACTAAATCGGTTCATTAGAAGGGGGGGTTTACTCTGGACCTACAATACCAATTCGCCACTACCAGCCGTGATTTTTGGTATATTTCGACGAAACTCGGTATTCGTAGTGCTAATCCACAGGTAAATATGTGTTGTAAAAATAAACGAAATCGGTTCATTAGGAGGGGGGGTTTACTCCGGACCCAAATTCCTAATATACTCATACCGGTCGTAATTTCTGCTGTATTGTAACGAAACGCGGTATACGTCGTGGGTAACTCATGAGAAAGAAGTGTTGTAAAAATGAGCTGAATCGGTCAATCGGAAAGCGGGGGTTTAATTTGTAATATATTTGAATAGAAAAGCCGGCAGACGTAGGTTCACAAAGCCGCCGCAAGGAGCGCTTTCTACCACTAGAGGGACTGTATCCTGTTCCTGCGTTAGATCAAAATACGATAATATGAGGATTTTTGTATTTATTACGTAGTGTAGTAGGTACCATGTGTAAACATAACTCTGGATGCAAATTAATAATTGATCAGTTACTCATTACAAAATGAGAACTATTCACGTTTTTATTTTATTTATGTAGGATATTTTAAGCAAATTGTTCTGGAAAGCAGTCTACACTACCCAAATTCTGAGGAAAGTGCCTTAGTTATGCAGCTCCTGCGTGACGGAGTTTTTTATATATTTGCAGAAGACAACGTATCGCTAATGTTGATGGCAGTTAAGACATTTTCTCCTGTCAATCTTAGTTGACTACTAATCCTATGTGTGTATCCTTTATTAATTTCTATTTTTTATTTTTTTTTATTTGAATTAAACATACATTAAAATTACTCTGCGTGGACTATAGAATATCGGCAAGAGTAAATAAAGATAATTAAATGCGCACCCATATTACCGAATATCTTACATGTAGATCTGCACCTACATTCTAAAGCGAGCTTTTTAATCCAATAATTTCCATTTAATATTACACTTCTTTTATATGGCCTAAGCTTCCATGGTACGCTTTTTGCCTCTATTTTTTTCCTTCTGTGGGTTTCATTTAACTTTCCAGCTCATTTGATATTTTATGGCTTACATACACTTTCTTTTTAATTCCTCTTTTTAATTTTTTTTTCTTTCATTGAAAATTCACCCAGTCTCTGATTTCTATGAAGTCTGTCCCTCCCTCCCGGTGAAAGATGAAAGTGAATCTAAAGAGAAAGCATCCTCGGAATTTCATTAAATACAAAGGGAACATTCCTCAAGCTCTATGTAGTGTAGCTATTAATTTTAAGTAATTCTGGAATTTATTTCTCCATTAAGTTTTTGGCTCGCCATTAGCTTATTTTTATGTTATCCATTTTGTCATTGAGTATTCGCAGCGTCTTTATTAAATTTTTAAAACATTTGACATAGCAAGTTTCAAGTGCTGTTTATAGTGTTTAAGTATAAAGAAAGGTAATTATAAAGAACTGAACTAACTATTCTAAAAAATTGAATTAACTATATTTGAAAAATTCCGAAGAATCTTATTCATTAAAACCATCTTTAAAAATAATCATAATATAATACTGTGTTTTTGTCAAATGTCTTACTAATACTCATTTTGGATTTTTACCTCATCATTCTTCTCTGTATTTTGGTGCGATTGTTGTATTAAGTAGCAACTAAAATTGATAAATCTGACTAAAACTCCTTTGAATTTGCGAACCATCAGTAAACCGGCCGATAGCTTAATAATAAGACCTTCAACTCATGAAAGCTAGGCGGATTATCCTGAGCAATCTCAAGTATGCCAATAAACGGAACTTCACTAGAGCTTGGAAGGATTTTCCGCAGCTTGAGACCAAGTAGGAAAACAAAGTCCTCCCCCCTCCTCCTCCTTCCATACCTCCCTGTTAGTCTTCCAATTAAATCCTAAATTAATAATAAGTAATTGTTAGATAAGCCTCCCTTCATACACTGTTATTAATTTCCCCAGAACACCAGGAGGCTCATGCATATTAAAGAGGAGTGGGAGGAATCAACCGCCCCCCCCCTGAGAAAGATGGCCACCGACTACTGTCGGGGTAACGGATGACCCTAGAAAGGGTTAGCAAATAATTCTCTCTCCAATAATTAAGTGTTTCTTGACTAATCTTTGGGCTAATTTCAAGGATATTAATAACTCATATTCCAATATTTCAAAGATAAGGGGCTGACGTCTTTAATGAAACCCTTTCTTCCTGATCCTATAATGTCCCCTGTTTAAATTATGAAAAGAACTCTACAGTTTTTGAAGGACGGTGAAAAATTGGCATTTATTTTTCTGAAGCTTTTAATTAATAATAATAAGCCATATCTGAATGCTTTATATGATACACGTTTGCCATTCTATTGGGCTAATCACTAACGCAATGAAATTATAAAAATAAACAAAAATCGTATGATAAAATATAATTTAATTTTCGCTATTGAAGAGTAGCATAAAACAATAAATGACTGGTCCGATTAGTTATAAATAAATTAAATTACTGAATGAGCCGATAAGAAATGATTTGCTTAGTAGATTTATTCCAGGTCGTGCCTTGTAGACGGGAGACTTTCTCTTACTCACTCATTGAGAACGTTGGATTACAAGGTCGTTAGTCTTCCCCGTCCCATAGATCCCAGCTGGCTAGTGTACTTACTGTGGATAGTATCTGTCATCCTGGAACCTGATACAGCTGAATAGGAGGTAAAGAAAAATGATTTCTGCAGAATGATGCATCCTTGCATGCTCCAGAGTTTAGGCGGAGCAGGGCCAAAAGAAAAGAAAAATCACAGCATTAGATGATTAAAAGAGAGCAGCGTTTAGTCCACAAAATAAGTGCAAATAATGAACTTAGTACTCCCCTCCAGGACCCCTGGTTTTTTAGGAGCTTGAAAATGAAGCTTTTGTCTGCTCACTGAACCCCTCAGAATATTTGCTTTTTCTCCCCTATCCAATATATTAGCCCAGCCTTCATCTCTAATTCGTAATGTTTACTCATGATTTCTGTTATTTGGTAGTAATAAGTTAGTCCTGGTACACATCCTCCCTCTCCCCCCCCCCCTCTCTCAAACCACCTCTTCTCTTTCTCTCATAATTTCTTCTAGCAAAATAGCGGAAATTATTAGGAAGAGTCCAATTTGTGTTTATTTTATTGTATTTGATGCGTTAAAAAGCCATCAGGACTGTAGAGGAAGTATCCCGAATCTGGGATATGCAAATGAGGGGGTTGAGAAGGCGCTGAGCTGGAAAGAGGGATTTGGGATGGTTTAGGACTACCCTAATCCCTGTAGGGATGAGAGGGTACTGTCAGCCTGGAGAGACTTCCCACTTAGTGCTGAGTTTCGCTTTACTTTCCTTCGAAATTCGCTGCTTTTCCTTCTAGTCTGCTGTGTCATTCCTTGCCAAAAATCCAATACGATGTACATTGGTTATTAAAAACAAAATAACATTCTCAACTAATGCGAATCTACGATTTGCATTAAAACAACAGTCCAGTATGTTGTCATGTTCCTTTCTCTGTCCCCTAGCATAGTTGATGTTGGTGCCTCATATAGAGGATATATTGCAAAATAATAATACTCAAGGGGATGAAACTAGACGAAAAGTTTACTAATACTGCAAACTGCACGTATATATCTGTTTTTGTTCCAGTCATATGGAGTTATAAATGTGATCTTTTTTTAAAAAAAAAATGTTTTGTAGGCAAACCTCAATTTCTTTTTTATTGTACGCATTATTTTTCTTTTGCCTTTTTGAAATCAGTGTTAAATTTACTTTAAGGTTAGTAGTGCACTTTCAATGTTTATACGTTGTCTTTTCTAGAAGATTTGTCGCGAACTAGACATTTTTGTTAATATCAACTTTTTGAACAGGTATTATGTTTAAAAAAGAAAAAAAAGTAAATGTACTCCCCTTAAAGCAAATTTAATGCTGATTTAACGAAAAATAATTCACTCATAAATGCGTTACATTCATCCGAATCAATTTCGAAAAGTTTATAAGTTATTATTTATATCAAACAAAAATATATTTTATTTTATCATATTTCGTTATTTTTGTACATGTTTGATATTTCACTTGTATCGGTGTCTTTTTGCTACTTTATTTATATTTAAGAGATTCATTTCAAATTCAAATGTGAACATTGAGAATAGACCAATTGAAAAATATTGTTAATTGTTGATTTCTTTGTTAATTGTTGCAGGCTGGAGGAATCCCTTCGTTCTATGTCGCTGTACAAAACCAAGTACGCTCAGCTGAAAGCAGAAAACGCATCCCTGAATAAAGCTATCGAGGTATGTTCATTTACTTCTTTCTATAATTTTTAAAAAAAATTCTAGAGCACAGTGACCGTATGGTGGCGTAGTTAATCCTAAGCGTGTCCTATATCTCTTGATGCATTACACGCCTGACTTTACATTATACAAAATTGTCGGGGTCGGTAATGAGAGTTAATAAAACTATATTTTTTTTAATACAAGAACTATATTATATGTACCGACGTTTCGACCGAATGGCTTCATCAGGGCTATAAGGAAAGGAATAACTAATCGATATGGAAGAAGCTATATAAACTCAAAAGAAAATTATTTGCAATAAAAAACAACATGAAATAGAATCACATATTTTTATTCTTCTTTTCTTCATTTTTCTAGTTATTTATATTACCTTCGAAGTTTATCGGACATGTGATCTTCGAATACTCCTATTAATATGTATGATATTTCTCATACACTCATGAAGAATATGAGTAAACGTTTGTATTTGTCAGTCTATCGTACATTTTTCGTTATCAGTTTTTTAAAAGCAATCTTGTATATGTCCGTCTTCTATCAGGAATTGAGTAAGCCACAAAGCTTACTATTATTTATGGCTTACTGTGTAAGCCATAAATACTACGGCTTTTGTAATGTATGCCTGTTATAAATGCATGGTAACTCGTGGGTTATGTGTTTACGATCTATGTATTGTTCCATAATGAAATTTTATTTATTTTCACTATAGACTTGACCCAATCTAAAGTTTTGTTTTTGTAGTTTCAGTAAATTGTCATTTTGAGCTGTTCGCTCTGCTAAGTGATTCGCCTTGTAGTTTCCTTCATTTCCTAAATTGCCTTTAACCATTGGCCAAAAAGAAAGAAGCTGCATAGATTTCAGTGAACACTTATCGAAGGTGCAAAAAAATAGTGTTTCAATTCTTACCTTCAGGGTTTATTGAGGGGTAAAAACTCAAATTTGTGAATAGCGTGAATAACATTTTTTATTTATGAATAATTCTGATTAATTACATAGTTATAAAGAAGTTAGTCATGCGTTATTGATTGCACTTAAAGAGTGCACTTCTGTGCGTTTTTCGTCTTCCTTGTCCCTTTCTAAGTACCCCGAGAGGGGGGGGGGGTCGTAGGGCATGCGCTTAGGGCATGTTTAAAAGGGAATCCCACTATTATGCATCTTCATGTGACGTCAATATGATATACTTTTCTACTGTAAACAATCTTACGGCAACCACCGATCTTCTGACTTTGCTCACTCATACATTAGTATCTACATATATGGTTGCATACTTTCTAGTAAATTATTTACAAAGTTTTTGGATTAAACAACTTGTCACACGTTTTAGCAAAGAGATAACAGGGTTTGGTTGATCCATTTTGACTGATGGCGCTACAGACCTTAAATTTACGTCACTTATAAAACTAAACAAAAAACTACGAGAGACAATTATTATTATTGGCAGCTTGTACTTTTCGCCAATTTAATTATATACTTTCTCTTAATCGTGTTGTTACTTCTTGTCTGTATTTAATTAATTATAGACTCCTTTATCGAGGGAGTAAACAAACAAGAACCTGTTTACTCGGTATATTGACCTGGAATATAAAACCAAAAGGCGGATCTGAGAATATCATCCTCTTCCTCATCGGTGTATCCGGGATAGGATGGGGAGAATTCTTGCAAAGCATATAGAGTACTCGGTAAGGATTAACGAAAATATTCAGGGTTAGACTAACCTAACGACAACCGTATTTACTGTGAAAGAAAAAATGTATAAATATAAATTTATCCAATTCGTTTTTCTTTCTTTAATTACATTTCGTTCTTACTTTTTTGTCATCAAAATATTATACCTCAAAACACAAAGTTATTTTTTAATTTCCTGGTGTATGTTTTGTTCAGAATTTTTTATCGCTTCTTTAATTCGCCTTTCCGAGGATTAGCCTAAAAAGAAAGTACCCTCCCCCCCCCCCCAGTATCTGCATCATCTAAGAGCGTTTTTAGATAAACCTGAAGTTATTCCTTTATTTATTTATATTAGTTTCTCACAACTAAGGCGATTCAACAATAGGATGCCCTGAGATTTTGAAAGCTAGAAATGAGACTTGTTAATATTTTTTTTTATAATTTCGCTATTTTTGTGGTAAACATATTGATAAGCTAATTTGATTGTGAAACAATATTAGGACAGCCTAGCGAAATTGCCCGAACCAGATATTTTATTTATTTTTATTTTTTTTTTCACTTTTATCCAAAAGTGAAAAAAAAAATATAAGGCCATAGAAGTCGTTTCATTCTATTCATGACAACAAAAAAACTTTTAAAAGTGCGACTGGAAGCCCGTAAACCCTACGAGTTTTTTAGTGCGAATTTCGCCCAAAACGTGATATTTCGTTTCAAACCAAGTATTTTCTTGCTAAATTTCATCAAAATCGGACCATTTTTGAGGCTTCTAGAGCGCCAACTAACAAATATGTACACATTTGAATGACCTATAACTTTGGGTTCAAAAACGTATAAATTTCTGAATGCAACGTAATGAGAGGGTTTCCTCCCTTCGCAGGGAAAGAGGAGATACGCTAAAAGGGAGCCGCCGATTTTAGTGAATAATTCAAAATTTACGAAAAGTCCAAAATAGCTCATGTCTGTTGGGATAATAACTTATTTGAAATATTTAAATTCCACAAAGGTTTACCATACATTATGCAACTTACTATTGGGGAATGCTGAACGTGTGGAAAATTGTTCGTAAAATAACTTGACCTTCGTTTTAGAGAAAGTATTTTTTTGGACCTCCAGCTACCGAGACAACAGACGAGAAGAAATTGTACTCCACTACGAATTGGCCACACAAGTCTATCACACGAAAATCTCATGACAGGACTTAACAAACCAACCTGTAATATATGCAATAGAGACATTGCCGTAAAACACCTACTTACGGAATGCAGAAGACGATACAAACTAAATATTCCACACGGCGTGAACGAATTGTTGAGGGACAGCAGCCAGTACATAAACACAATATTCTCCTACTTAACAACAATAAACTATAAAATCTCATTTGAAGAAATCAGCTGAATAACCATTGGCTTTCAGGCATATTACAGACATTTCCATACCTCTGTCTATAAGTGATTCAAATTTCTAAACACGATGTTGGTTCATTGGACCATACAGATTCACTTGGAAAGAGTGAAGTCGCCATAGTAGCGACCACTTTATAATAATAATAATAATAATATTTTAGGATGCATTTTTTAGATGATAGAGCGCCATCTGGCAAATATATGCCTAAAGATATGACCTGCCTGTTTTTTCGTGACAGGTAGACATTTCCTGCGGACACTTTAGATTGTCGCCAACAGAGGTGTCGATCGTAAGAAAGTAAAGACGGTAAAGGTGAAACAATCTCTATTCCCTTATCGGGGGGTTATACCTATCGACCTGCTCGGGAGGTCAGCCAATACCCGAGTCGCCTTGACAATGGTATCCGGGCGGATATGAGAGAAGGAATACTGCTTTAATCTAGAGGTTATCACCTTTCTCCTAGGGGGGCTGATATATTAAACAGAGAGGGGATGGCGCCCTCTTCAGTTAACTGTCTACGACCAGCCTCGTTTATCCTCCCTTCTCGTCAGCCGGGCGAATTTACTCTCAAGTATTTGCATATATACTCAACAATGTTTCCTGCCTTTGCCTTTATTTAAATCAACTTCTCGAAAAACAACCTTCTATAATTCTGCATTTGGCAAAGAATTTATCTCTTGGGAGCACAGATAAATATACACATTCCGACGCACAAACACTCCCATACTCAGTGCATTGCTAAACATCATTGACATAATCAACTTGATCACATAATATGTGATTGTAATATTATTACAATATATTCATCCCAGAGTATACAACTAAGATAAAATAAAATAAAAGTAAACTTACTTTCCCTTCCTCTATGAACTTTACACAACTCCTACATCATTTTATGTAATGTTGGTTTTTTTTTTCTCTTCTGATAATATTCCATCAGCTATTAATAGTGTTTTCCTGTATCTTTAAAGTTGTATTATTTTCTAATTCATTATTTTTTACGGATATCTAAAAAATTACATAATTTAAAATGTATTAATGATGTTAAATTTAATGTTAAATAAACTTTTCGAGTTATATTCAACGAAGTTGTATAAATAAGTGAACAAATTAACCTTGAAGACGTTCTATAACCCTTTAAAAGCACTTCTTTCCCGGAGGTAGCTGGAGAAGGGTGGGTATGTGGTCACAGCTGTGCAGCACTCACGTCCTAGTGGCACTCAGCTGTTAGCAAAAAACACTTCTCACGTGTACACTTTCAACCCCTGAGGTATTTTCTCAAGCACAACTTTTAGATAACTACACCACCTCATTACATCCTCTACAAAACTAAACTTGGTCAGGATCAGTTTTTTTTTTTTTTCTACCAACTTGCCGAATCGAGTTAAAGTTAATGACCCAAAACTCACTGCAGAACATTCACTAATCGAAAAACTCAGGGTCTGCATAACTAAGCACATTCCTCAGAAAGTGGAATACAAATGTGTATATGTATGTATATGCATATATATATATATATATATATATATATATATATATATATATATATATATATATATAGAAAAACTGGGTTCCCACCGAATTTTGGAAATTGAATTCCCTGACATCCCAGATAGCGATAGTACCCGAGGGATTCTGTATTAGGGTGTACAGTGCCACAAACCCAGTATTTTTTAGTTTGTACAAACAAGGTTCTTTTGTAAAAAACGTGTAGGTAAGATTGAACTTGACTGATAGGTGTGTTTTTTCTGTGTGGTTAGGAAGTAAAGAGAACAATAGAAGAAGAATAAAACATGTTTTGCTCTCTGTTTGGCCTCTTTCATCCCCTAATAACCAAATCCATCCTCACATTATAAGATATTTACTTGTTAAGTTTGACGTGGTTTTTTTCTCCTTTTTTTTAAGGAAAAAAAATTGAAAATGTTGTTATTTTCATTTAAAGAAAAAATTATAAGACTTAGTTGAGCATGCTCACCATACTTGCGATTCATAATGAGAGGGTTATGTAGTGAATATTTGAAAATCTATTAGACATGCAAATATTATTATATTAATAAGAATAATACAAACATTATCTAAGAGAGTTTCTATTTATTTATTACGTTTTATTTTATACGTGGTAAAAATACATGTACATAAGTAATGCTGGGAATTTAGCCCAACAAATCCCTAGATCAGAGCCTTAAAAACATGGCAAAGACCATGTTGTTAAGATTCTTCACCCAACCCTGCCACAAGTTGCGTTAAAAATACCAAAATATTCCAAATAAGACAAGGAGAGAAAGAGAAGAAGAATTTGTAATAAATATGGACATTCAACGCAAATCAATTTTTCCATTTGTTCTGTTTCTGCTTTAAAAATATAATAATAATAATAAAAATAAATTTTGATTTTTCCCTGACTTGTTTTTCATAATTAAATTCCCTGGCATTTCCACACACACACACGTGAATATGTATGTATATATATATATATATATATATATATATATATATATATATATATATACGTGTACGTGTGTATTCTTTGATTTTGCGTTTAATAACATTTATATGTCCTTAATACGTACATTGTGAAATATGAGATTGTTCTTAGCTTCTGTCATAACTTGGCCCTGATAGTGGAAGGTTTACTTGTCTACTGTGGCTGTAAATAGTTTTAAGTAACGCTCCTAATCAAGGTGTGAAATTGGTAGAGCATAATTACTACATCATATTTCTGATTTGCATGTTTTAGCGCGTTTCTTTCCTATCTCCATAAAGAGGAAACCCGCTTATAAGGTTTACCGCATGATGGAATCCGGAAGTTCCAAAAATTTACTTTTAAATAACTATTTTAAAAGTATTTCAATCGTTTCAGTGCATATCTGGAGCTTTTTCTTGTATTAAACCCTACAAATTATTAAGACAAACATGTCTATTTCCTACTAATAATTATCAAGAATTCTAACTATGTTTTTGTTTGTTCATGGTATTAATTGTTTGTTTTACTAATTGAAGTCGATTATTATGTTGCCCTATCGGTGTACTAGTTTATTTTAATGTAATGTTAAAATTTCAATACGACGGAGTGAAAAGAAAACGTTAACTTCCCAGGCGGAAATATTTTCCATCAGCTTTAATAAAAACATCTCTCGTGCTTGATTAATTCATGTTCCTCTTGAATGGGCACCTTTCCGTCGCAGATTCAAGGAAAACATAAAAGTCCTTAACAAATTCGGTTGAGAAAAAAAAAGCTATTAATTTTACATACTTGACAGATGCAATTATTAGGTACTGCTGTTAGTTTAATAGCACTTATATTTATATTATTTTACCGATACTGTCAACAGTTTTTATTAATTATTCGGAAGATCAATAAAGCGAAATTTAAATTAACAATTTCGTATTTTTGTTGATATTCCTCTACTTGTTCCACATCTTTAGATTCCTTCTCAGACCTACTAATAATAGCCTAAAGTATCGAAGATAAAGCTCTCGCAAGCTCCTGTTTGTGTGTTGCCATGTATTAAAGCTTCGACTTCACTCTAAGGTAAAAGAAAAACGAAACTCTAAGGGTCACTTTTTTTTTTTTCTTTTTTTTACGGCGCATCTACATCTAGGTCATTAGCGCCGACGCCGACATCCAGGGTGCAGCGAGGAATTTTACCAGCGAGCCGTGGGATGATAAAATTCCTGCCGGAGGTTGGGAATCGAACCCACCATCTCCCGCTTATGAATCCAAGGCGCTAGCCATTAGAACACGGGAGACCCCGGTCAATTTATTTATTTAAATTTTAAAATATAATTATACATGACACCGGTTTTCAGGGTCAGGTTCGGGGTGATGCGTTTTCTGTTTACGGAAGAAAAGCCGAACCCCTAGTGAGAATCATACATGGGCTTCTTTCCTCCTTATTAGGACTAAAAACTACTTCAGTTGTATTAATTACCTTTAAGGTAAATAAAAGAAGTAGGAAATAATTTATCCTTTCGCATGATCATTTATCATTTCACAAGAATTTTCTACCGTTTTGGAGATATTTACTATAAGCGAATATTAAATTCAAAAACTGCTCCCATTTGCCAAACATAACTAAAATAGATAAATCTTGGTTTGCATATTAGGTTTTCAAGTTTTCTTGACACCGATCGGTGATTGCTGGAACTATATATTCATCCCGTGCAATGCGTCTCCTTCAGCAGTGCAACAGAAAAATAAAAACGAACTTCCAACCTGAACGAATAGCTGTTGAGTATAGTCCAAGATCCATC
This sequence comes from Gonocerus acuteangulatus, assembly GCA_946811695.1. NCBI lineage: Eukaryota > Metazoa > Arthropoda > Insecta > Hemiptera > Coreidae > Gonocerus > Gonocerus acuteangulatus. The sequence continues at coordinate 74,918,460 of OX328123.1, read as the reverse complement.
CCCATTGCGCCATCTGCTTGGTAACTAACTCCATAATGGAGGATTGGATTTTAATGTCTTTAAGGGGAAAATATTTTTTGCTGATATATAGGTTGGCTGAAGCCTTACTTTCACACTCCGATAAGAATAAGTTTCTGGATCTTCGCCAAAGTATTCACCGTCTTTATCTCTTTTTGGATCCATTTATTAGACTAACTCGGCTAACATATCTCTTTCTTTTTACGGCCCATGGTCTATGGCTATCAATGCCATTAGCATTTATGAATTAATAATTAATTTAATTAATAATTGGAGTAATTAACCTTCAATGTATATTCTGTATCCATACATAAAAGAAGGTTCTTTAGTCATTTAAAATGTCACTCATCGATGCCCGAATAGATAAAAGTGTTTACTATCTTAGTGGGTACATATAGAGTAGGACTTCCCAACCAAGAGGGGACATTTTACTTGATCAATGGTAATGGTTTTGAAAAGTTATAATATATATTTTTTTTTTTTTTTTTTTACATTTAAACCATGATTACGCTATTATCCCTTCAAATTACAAGGCTTCCGTCTATTATTATGTGCTTGTTTCTGTCTTTATATAAAGGGTGTCCCAGTCTTAAACCGACAGACTTCGTATATCGATGGGGAATCGAAAAACTATGCCAAGAAGTCCTTTGGCGATTCTCTCGGTTTCGAGAAAAAAACATTTTTTTTTTTTTTTTTTTTTTTTTTTATACAAATCCTGATTTATCGTTCCAACGTGACTTAGAACACAGAGGCTCATAGATCTGCTACAGTGACCCTTATGTGAAGTATTAACAATGAGGTTTCTCTTCCTTCAATTGCGAAGATGTCTGTAATTCCCCGATCTCTCTCGCCATTGGTCAGAATAGAAAAGAGCTTTGCAAGGCTCCTTTCAACGTCATCTGAACAACTTTCTCACTTTAATTTAGGATGAAATTGGGCGGCCATGAGCCCTCATTTCTTAGAATCCATCTTATTGCCAAATTTACAGAGAATTTATTTTATTTAGTTTTAGATTTTTCTTATTTATTTATTTTTTCATTTGCTAGAATATAATTAGTTGTCCAGGAAGCGAAATGCTTCCTTTAAGGGAGTTTTTTCAAGTTGTAAAAGTATCTCAATGTTAAGTTGGAGCTTCTTGGCGAATTCCTGAACATAATCTCTCATGGTACTGAGAACTCTAAACCCAACATACTTTCCACTTTATGCTTTCTTTGAAATAATGACTGGATGGAATCATCATAAATTAGTTGTTTTATTGTAGTTATTAGATACGTCGGAAGGTGCCTCTGGAAGCACCATCTGCTCTTTACAACATCTGCCTGCATCTATTCAGGTCTAACGGAAAAGACACCTGTACTTCTTAATGATAGGATTCCTAGTGACGGTCGAGTATCAACAATAAAAAAAAAGCGATTAATGCTCCTCTATTAATAGCCTTTCAGGAAGTGTTTAACTATTTTTAAGAGGAGGTTCGAATGAAGCAAGGTGATGATACATACGTTATCTTCTCTTTTTGACAAGGTTGGTATTAGGTTTTTTTTTTTTTTTTTGGTTAGATTAGCTACACCTCTCTCCCCCTTCATCAACATTGGAACCGACCATTTAGTATATATATATATATATATATATATATATATATATATATATATATATATATATATATATATATATACATATATATATATATATATATATATATATATATATATATATACATATATATATACATATATATATATATATATATATATATACATATATATATATATATACATATATATATATATATATATATATATATATATATATATATATATATATGGCTGACTTTCGACAAGCAAGCTAACTAGAATAGACTAACTATAATATAATAGCAGTAGGTAATCCTGTCTCATATTTTCGTGCTAGGTGGAAGGTCAAATAATAAAAACTTCACCACACAGTTTCACCAACTTTATTACCTCCCTACATGTTTCACACCTTTTTGGTGCCTCTTCAGGGGGAAAAGTTACGTATATAAAACTTACAGCCTCAATCTGAGGAGGATAACCTTCCCCAGTACGGCCACGTCACTATCCCCCTCTGATTGGGGCTGTAAGTTTTTTATATGTAACTTTTTCCCCTGAAGAGGCACCAAAAAGGTAAGAAACATGTAGGGAGGTAATAAAGTTGGTGAAACTGTGTGGTGAAGTTTTTATTCTTTGACCTTCCACCTGCACGAAAATACGAAGATTAGGAAAAGGGGCAGTTGAATAACAATTGTCTCATATTTTAGATCGGTTTATTTATAAAATAGATTTGTAAAATGAATTAAAGAAATTATTGAGTTTCAGAAAACTTCATTTGAGCCAAGATGGCAATGGGTTGCCGTAGCATGCTTTCATAAAATTCGTTTGTATTATGTAGAGGGTATAGAGTAGCGACTTTTAATATGTTTTCATTGAAACGAAACAAGCACATACGAAATTTCTAGCACAGTTGCCTTGGACTGAGGTGGTTCTTCGGAAATATAAAATACATCGGCAATCATTACACAACAAAAATCAAAAATAGGGGTAATAATCATTATAGCAAACATAAAATAAATATAAAATTAGAAAAAATATAAAATAATAATGTCTTCGTTGCTGATGATATTAAAATTCATTAAAATATGGCATTTTAAATGTATTCAGATATTTTTTACGGAGCATCTGGTTCTAGGCTATTAGCGCTCTACAAATATTCACATTTTTGGGAAGTGAAGAAATAAAAATATTTTCTAGACTCATAAGAATGAATTGGATTTTGCAATAAGAAAGCTGAACAGGATCAGGTTGTTCCCTGATCTAAATTTATACTTTGGCCTTTTTCGAAAAAACAAAACTACGTAAGAACCTTTAGAATAATTGAATTCAAATTAACACCATTTCTGAATCGATTTTCACGTCATGATTGACAACAGCGGTCAACATGTTAATGACTGCTTTGAAAGATGAGGCCATTTTGATTGGCAAATTGTTAGTGGCTGTGAGTTGATTGGAAATTTTCCTAATTGGAGTCAATCTATTCTTGCATTAAGTAGAGCATGGAAATAGGGTCGGATCCCGGTGAAAAACAAGAAAAAGAGAAGAAATAGAAGGATGTAGACGATAAATCTGAGAGGTTGGCAGAGAAGAAGAATGGTCCGAAATTGGGTCTCGGTTCGCCTAACCTCCCATTCCATTCCCCTTTATTCCTCTCTGCTATTCCCTCTTCAACCCAAGGACTTTCAGGTGTCTCATGGTACTCATAATGGACCTTATCATAAATAAATTTTAGTACATTTCCTTCAACTAGAATAACTCCTACTTAAAGGAACTGCGTCGCTTTCGTGTGTTTTCATATTATATATATACATATATACTGGTGTTAGCTTAGAATAAACACTCTTAATGAGCTCTCCTCTGACTAAATGGAGAGGAGACGTTCCCTGACAAGACGAATAATGGAATCCATCATAATTTTCATTGCAACATTGGACATTTACTCGACTCCTCAAACTTGAGAAACTTCAAGTGCCGTTTTCTGCTTCTGGCGAGGCCATCTTAAAATAAATGCTTTGGCTTGATCACTTCCTAGTTACCTCGATATCTCAACCGTTTTCAAGATATTTAAGTAATTATACATAAAGTACAAATCTTCTCTTCTCAGTTATCTAATCTTTAAATCTTCTCTTCTCAGTTATCTAATCTTTAAATCTTCTCTTCTACTCGACTAAACATTAGCAAAATGTGTATAACTAAGTTTAGAAAAATGGCAAATATGTGAAAAATGTTCAACTCTTTGAGAACCTGAAAACAAAATTTAACTTATCTAGAAAATTGAAGAAGATATCAGCATGATTTTCAACCTCAGATTATATATTAAAGGTGTACCCGAAAGTTTAATATTGTAAACCGTAAGCGTAAAGCCTTTTTTAGGCAATTTTCGTGGGGGAAAAATACAATAAAAAAAATCGTTTAGAACCTTCTGCTCAAATTCAGGAACATAAAAATGCTTTAGGTCCTCCCGACAAACCTATGTAATGTGCTGTATAACATACTGTCTTCTTTTTCGTACATGGCCACCTCGCATGCGCGAACGCCAGCGGACACTTTTTTGTAACTTTTTTTCAGTTTAATCATCGCTAAAGCGATTTATATTATTTGTATGCTAAAAAAAAAGAAGAAAAAAAAAGTAGCGGATTCTGTTTAGTAACAGTTAGTTATGCTTCCGTTCTAGGCAAAGTATTTTGGTGCCAAATTTTGTCAGATTCGGTCCATTTTTGTAGAGAATGCAAACTCGAGCAACTGTTTTATTCCTGTCATTTATGAATATTGAAACGTCATTATTTCTAAATATTGAGGGATTTTGGATTGTTTCGTTGGTTCGACATAATATGACAGAGAGGAGTCACTCTAAAATATCATGTATGAATAATTTATTTTTACTACATGTAAAGTTGTTTGTCACAGATACTAGGAAGGCCTTAGATTGTTTGTTGGAATTCTATGCTAACTATATAACAGAACTCTTGTAACAATATTAAACCCCATCCCAAGTAAGGACTCCGTTTAAATCAGCCCTTGACAAGTGTTCCTAGAGAGGACCGCATGTAGTAGTCCCTATCCTCAGTCACATCACGTAGGAATACCCGAAGAAAAACACCCCACACCACGACTGGACTCCGTATCTCACACTTACATCTCTCTCAGCGAACACATTCCGATAGGAGTCGGTGATATCTTGTCGAAGAGATGTTATTGTCTCTTCCTTCTTTCACGTTCCGGCGCCTTATATTCAGAACGTCCGGTACGGTGTTCGGAGGAGAGGCGATACAATAGAAAACACTCCGGGAATACTGTTAGACGATTGTGTATGCTGATGATGTAGTCTTCTTCATGGTCCATTCTCAGGATCCTATTTAATCGTTTCTCGTTCTTCCTACAGGTGTCAAGGCCCTTCAAACATCATGTTATCTTTAGGATTAAGTACAAATATGGTTCAGAGATTCGGGGTATCGTCATAATATTTTAAGAAAACTACATTTTTTGTTAACAATGAGATCGTATTTGTGCCAACGTTATGGGCTTGATTTTAAAGCCTTCATCGTAGTATATGTGGAAAGGAAGAACTGATCTGGACGTAAGTTGCTACATCACTGATGAATTTCAGAATAAATATGGTTCCGAATTATTTCTAGTCTGGAGGCCCAGTTTTCAGGCGTGAGTCCTTTCTAAGTTCGTGGGTTTAATTTCAATCTGAGGAGGTGTCTGTTGTTACGAAAAATGAAAAGGCATCCGCCCTATTCCGGCTAGAAAACGGTGGTAACATGTAAAAACCCCGTCATGTATTTAGGTTTAAGTGGACGTTAAAATTTAAATAAATGAATATTTTCATTCTGATTTCTTTCTGGGCATTTCTCGCAACATTGCGTGTACGTATTTAAATTGAATGCATGTATTCTTAAAGATTTGATGAAAATAATTCAGGCATTGGCTGCTTTAAAGTTATTTCCAAGTTGCTCAAATACAGAAAAATTTGCATTCGTATTGGTAATTGTTTGATTGTAATATAATTCACTTCCCGATGGAATGTTTTCAAGAGGTTGTATTCAAGAATGAATATTTTTAAAATGTCTTCAAATCATTATCGATCCTTCCTACTACATGCTCCCCCCCGTTGATGGCTGTGTATGTATATATATATATATATATATATATATATATATATATATATATATATACATATATACGTACATTTACACAGGAATATATGTGCGTGTTCCGTGAGCTATCGAGCGTGCATTCCATGTTCTGGGTTCAATTCCCACTAAAGGGGTCTCCCGTAGTCTAGTGGCTAGCGCGCTGGATTCATAAGCGGGAGATGGCGGGTTCGATCCCCGCCGGCGCCAGAAATTTTCTCATCCCAAGGCTCGCTGAGAAAATTCCTGGCTGCACTCTGGATGTCGGCGCTAATGGCCAGGATTTGTCGATGCGCCGTAAAAAAAAAAAAAAAAAAAAAAAAAAAAAAAAATTCCCACTAAGATAGATGTAGACCTATTCGTGGACTTCTTTCTCCTGTTACAATAGCTTGTGATCACTTCTATCTAAACGGCTTTGTCGGTTAATAGGTTTAAAAACCATCGGTGCAACCACCATAGAAGAAATTCTAAGTGCCATCCTTAAAAGGTTGACAAATCTCATGTTTGAACTAGCTTTAATGTCTCTAAATAATCGTGGCATGAATTATCGTTCAAGTAAAAGCAAATTAAATATAAGTAATAATGTAATAGCCGTGAAAGCGAACTCCTAAGGCATTTTGAGATAATGCGTACGAGATTTATTGCTGCGGACCTGAATCGCAACGAGACAGCAACAAAGTTGCGCAACCTTATGACCAAGTGTGGACTAGGCTTACAAGTTAAGCACTCAAAAATTTGCCCCGCCACATTGAACCCATTTTGGTTGAGTCTTTGTGCATTTCAATACATTACATTTATAATTGACTGTTATTATTAGAAAGAACAAACATTGTGATTTGTAGTTCAACTTAGAGGACGATGATTGATATGCTTTATGTTTATTTAATTTTTTTTATTGCTCAAATATCTCCATGACTGATAAGCTGCTATTTATTTAGTGTGTTGCTGTCCATTGTATCTGGGCAGCAACACATTGATAAGTTCTCTGACTGCGTCAGGAGTAGCCTTAAAATAGAATAAATCGGTGGGGAATTCGTTAATGATTAATCTATGAATAGGTTCCATTAAAATGCTTTGGAATTTGTTTATACTCATGTTTTCATTAATCTTTATAGTTTGGTTAACTTTTCGTTGGTCAATAGCTGAATTTTGTTTAAAATTAATTCATTGCAAAACAAATTTTTTTATCAAGGTTCATAGTTTTTAGTGAACTACATTCAAGAAATTATATTTTGGAGGAGAAACACTCTTCTCAGGAAATTTACTTTTGTATTTCGTGATTACAAGCATATTTTATAGCACTTTGTATGTTCTGGGCGGACAACCCTGACGTTTGATGAAATCATTTATTATTATTTGAACTATCGATACCTCGCTGCCTTTTATCTAGCTGATCAGGGAGATTTTTGCCAAGTGGTCAATAGTGAGTGACCTTCATTATGCTTTATGTTATTGCTTTAAATATTTATGCATCATGCTTCACAGACGGCTCAAAAACCGAATCTGGCACAGGAGCTGGCGTGTGGATTCAGGGGTCCACACATAATGTTGCCTTGCCTCTGGGGAGGTATGCTACGGTGTTCCAAGCTGAAGTCACCGCCATCGGCGCTTGCGCAGACCTTATGAATAGCGGCTCTCCATTAGACAGGCGCTTCACTATTTTCTCCGACAGCCAAGCGGCCATAAGAGCTCTATCCACGAATAGGATCAGGTCAAAGGTGGTACAGCAATGCAAAGACAGCTTAAACTTACTTGGACGACGTAACAAGGTCAGACTGGAGTGGGTCCCAGGCCACTCTGGTATCCAGGGTAATGAAAGAGCTGACGAGTTGGCCAATATTGGTGCAGCGACAATCCCCCTATCACCAGAACCTCAATGTGGGATCGCACCAGCTGTGGCCAGATTAAGTATTAGAAGGTGGGCGGAAGCTGAGCACAGGAGGAAGTGGTGCAGCAGCTCCACCCAGAGACAGGCGAAGCTGTTCCTTTCCTTTGTGGACAAGAAGAGGACGGAGACTCTCCTTAATCTGTGCAGGTCCAAGGTAAGACTAGTTACAGCTCTTCTTACAGGTCACTGTAGAATGCACCGGCACCTCTACTCCATGGGGCTGACCAGGACCTCATGGTGCAGACTATGCTTTGAAGACGACGAGACGCCGTATCACATCATATGCAGATGTCCAGCTCTTGTAGCAAAGAGATACCTGTATTTTGGTGCAGACTTCATAGATGACCCTAGAAGGCTACCTGAACTGAACCTTCGAACTCTGCTAAGGTTCATCTCGGATACGGCGCTGTTGGTGTAACAGGGGGCGCCTTGTCGGGTGGCACAATAGGCCTTGTTGGCCTCGGTGCAGCTCCCTCTACGTGGGCACCCGTTGTTAATAATAATAATAAAATATGCATCATGCTTTAAATGTTTCTAATCACCATAGCCTGTCGCCTGTTGAAGAGTTCTTCTGTGGTACTGGCCGGCCTCTGTACCTGAGGTAGTTCCTCCTCTGATAGCGACACCGAGATGCGAAACAACTGCACTTGTTAGTCCCTATTCAAGATATTGATCCTTCCGGGTTGAAAATCAGAGTTTTGACTCTCTAGATTACAAGATAGATTATATCGTCGTCAATGCGGAGTATGTATAAACGAGTAAAAAAAAAGATTTTTGTACGCAAAAAATGTGTTTTGTGGCACGAGCTGCTGCACGCCTAGTTAGATCTTTAAGACATGACGACTCCTTCTAAACTGACATCACTAACTGCATTACTGGTCAGTTGATGATGGGTCATATCAAACCAGGTCCATTTATGACGGCTGTATGCACACTAGGGTGGGCCGAAAAATCTCATTTTTTTTATTTCGAAGTTGTAATAGTGCGGAAAAGTTGCGAATTATACAGGGAAATAAAAATGATCAAAATCGGTTGGCATCTTCCGTTTGCGCATTGGCTTTGAAATTTTACAAAATATGAAAAATCTAACTTTTTGCGACTATTTTTAAAAAATTTGAATTTGATGATTTCTTAGTATAATAGTTTTTAACGTCTTCGAATAGAGCCTAAAAATATTGTGTTTTAATTTTGTTTAGATCAATTGATAACTTTCAGTCTTGCATAGGGCTCAGAATTTGCCCAAATATTCCAAATTTCACACTTTTAAGAGTTATTTTATGTATCTTTGATCTATTTTTTTTTAACGTAATAGTTACAGTGTTTCTTTTTTTTAACATAAAAAAATTGTGTTTTATTATGGTGTAAATAAATTAACAAATTTCGGACACAGAATGACGCCAATGCTACAGAAAAACTGGACCTCAAAAAAGATAGTTAGGCCTATGACATGATGGTCAATAACAGTTATAATGGGTATGGTACATTTCCAGTTGCTCTATATTTTAAAAGATTAAATATTTAAGATACAGAATAGTTTTTAGCAATAAAGTTACGTTAGTAAAATAAAAAAAAAACAACATAGTTCTGTATAAATTACTGTTGTGTTAGTTGAACCTGTCCATTAATACTGTTCTCAATTTTGATGCCAATGGTACTTTGAACGCTTTTTTGGTATTTCATAAATAATTAGTATTTAAATTTAATAGGCGTAGTATTTTTTCACATGAACTAATAAAGACGTAAAAACATGGGCGTTTAACGTATCGAGGTGGTTGACAAATGCAAATAGAACTCTCAGATTGTACGTATCTGAAGAATCACCTCACCTGAACTTCTCAAGAACTTGTTTTGTTTATATTTTAATCATACATGCCAATGTGGTTTACTATCAAAACAAGTACACACTTTACAGACGATCCAAAACTTGTTGACCAAGCAAAACAATCTATGAGGTATTTGCCAAAACTTTTACTTCATGCTGTCGATCCTGTAATTGATCAAAATGTTTCTTTCGCCCATCCAGGACACTTACTGTCAGCCATTACTCCAGATGACAAGAAACACATAAGAGAGCTTGGCCTTCGAAGAATCCTGAAGGCAGGGCAAATAACTGAGAACAGTATTAATGGAAGGTTCAACTAACACAACAGTAATTTATACAGAACTATGTTTTTTTTTTTTATTTTACTAACGTAACTTTATTGCTAAAAACTATTCTGTATCTTAAATATTTAATCTTTTAAAATATAGAGCAAGTGGAAATGTACCATGCCCGTTATAACTGTTACTGCACATCATGTCATAGGCCTAACTATCTTTTTTGGGGTCCAGTTTTTCTGTAGCATTGGCGTCATTCTGCGGCTGAAATTTGTTAATTTATTTACACCATAATAAAACACAATGTTTTTATGATAAAAAATAGAAACACTGTAACAAATTTCGTTTCAACAACGTTAGGAAAAAAAATAGATCAAAGATACATAAAATAACTCTTAAAAATGTGAAATTTGGAATATTTGGGCAAATTTTGAGCCCTATGCAAGACTGAAAGATATCAATTGATCTAAACAAAATTAAAACACAATATTTTTAGGCTCTATTTGAAGACGTTAAAAACTATTATATTTTGAAATCATCAAATTCAAAAATTTTAAAAATAGTCGCGAAAAGTCAGATTTTTCATATTTTGTGAAATTTCAAAGCCAATGCGCGAACGGAAGATGCAAACCGATTTTGACCATTTTTGTTTCCTTTTATTTCTCTATATAATTCGCAAATTTTCCGCTCTATTACAACTTCGAAATAAAAAAAATGAGATTTTTCGGCCCACCCTAATGCACACACCAGATCAGTTCATGTTCGCTCGTCACACCTGCTCAGATCGAGCGAGAATTCGAAACACACTCGATCCTCAAGCCTCTTGTATATTTTATGAGTATTTTCTACAAAAGTTGATCTGAAATTTTTATTTCCTTTCAAAATCGCGTCCAATTTTTTTTTTTTATTTATTTATTTATTTATTATTATTTTTTTTTGTAGAGTTGATTTTATTTATACATATTTTAGGATAATAGAGCCTTTTATTAAACGATGGTAAAGTTGAACGGCTACAATAGTTATCTCGAACTTTCCCCCTTTCTTCTTGGACGAGGTGAAGCTCAACCAAACTGTATTCTTGATATGACAATGCGGATCTTCAAATTAAATCTACGCAAATTTAAAAAGTTTTTTTTCCCCAATAAATATACTTTGTCTAACTCATTAATCGTAATCAGAACTTCACTGACAAACTGAGCGTCTTCAGTCGCTCCGTTGACTTTTTGAAGTCACTTGTCATGTTTTTCCTCGGTATCCCTTCGGGCTTTGGTTTAATAGTCCTGCGATTCGGTATTGTTATCCGTAGGTAATAATAAAAAAAAAAAGTTTTTGTTTCTGTAACAATTATTATTAAATGTTGCAAGAAAATCTGCCAAAAGACATCAACAAAATTTTCTGGACATTCATAAACTTAGAAAATGGAAGGTTTAATTCTTACTTCATACCTAATTTGTATTAAAACAAATAAATTATTATTTAGCTGGATTTCTCTTAGCTTTTATTTTTTCCCTGGGCCTATTGAGGATAATAGAGGTCAGTTTTGGGGCCAAAGAAGTCGGTATCTTCTTCGAAAATGCGCTTCTTAAGTTCTTGCTTGGAGTTTATTAGACATTTCGCAATTTGCCGTTTTAAATGATCCCACAGGTGTTCAATGGGGTTCATGTCGGGAGATTGAGGGGTGGATTGACCAATTCTTAAGGCACCAAATTCATTGTCTTAACAGGCAGGGAACTTTCCCTTGAGTCCTGAGCTGCCCAAACTTGGTATTAAATGTTTTTTCCAGAATGACAGAATACATTGTTATATTAATTTTCCAATCAATGCAAAACAGTTGTCCAACACTTACATTCCCACGCCATAAAAGAGCCTCCTCCTCTGTGTTTCATTTTATGCTGTATTTTTTTTTCTTTAAAGTTCCATTTTTAAAATAATAAGTATGTACTTATTAAAGAGAATCGCCGAAAAATTATTATTCTTATTTTATCTCACAAGATATTCTGTTTCATTTAAAATTAATATGGGTATCCAAAAACTTTTGTTACTAAATGTACTTGCCTAAGCTCCTGAGAAAATATCTCTTAGAATCAGGGCCGACACATGGGGGGGACTGCCGGGTACAATTGTCCCGGGCCCGGGCCGGGCCTCGCTAATTGAAAAAAAAATGTATAGGTTATGAGCCTGTAAAAAAAATGGGGTTTAGAAATATAGACGGGCATAGCCTATATTTATTGGAATGGGATCTACATTTTTTTTAATGTACATAAACGACAAAACAAGTGCAGTCCCAGAATAGTATATTTCATTAGGATTCGTAATAAAACTACAAGTACCGAAGGTGACCTTTGCTGCACCGATTATCGGCTTTTATTCTCATTTAGCTTAAAACTCAAGATGAAAATAATTTTAAGATGTCCTAAGTCCTATAGCAAAGTACTAGAATTTTCCGCTCTGAGATGTGGCGGCCCTGCTTAGAATGGTGCAGAGGTGGGGCTCCGAGAGGTGACTTAGTTAATACCGGAACCTTTATAAGAAAGAGGGACTATTTAAAGTTTAATTACGCTGGGAGGATTAGTAGAGCTCCCTGGGAGCCTTTTTTATAACTAGGGCAGATGAAGGAAGGAGGCTTTCTTCTTGGTTCTCGTCATCATCTCGCCCGCTAATCACGCTGCAGATTTCTTCTGGAAAATTAGAACCAGGAAAGAGGGTGGGGGGGGGGGGAGAGGATATACTCTTCAAGCCTGCTCTCTCATTTTCTTCATATCTCTCCTTTCGTTCATTTTTAGTCTATTTTTAATATAGGCTATTGAATTCTTTGAATTCCTTTCATCAATGATTATGAAATGATAACATTTCTTTCCCCTCAAGTGTTAGATTTTCAATTTATCTTAGGCAAAAAAATCAGTCAATAGCAATTCGGATGCCTCAAATATTAAATCACAAATGTAAGTGCCCGCTGAAATGAGAACGCTAACAAAAACGAGATTGATGGGTGCAAAAATGGTCCTAATATTAGCATCAAGGTTGGGTAAAAATTAGTTAAGGCAAAAATGTTATAGCCGTAGATGCGCCGGCATAAGCAGCTCTAGACAAATATTTCTGGAGGGGGGCTAATTTAGTAAGGGCCTGGCCTGGGGGTATAGAATCAAATTTCTATAACCTAAATCCTGAAAATCATTAAAGAAGTATTTGATAAAATAAGAACATAGATTAATTAGAACTTATTGCTATTAATTTGCCAAAAAGTTATTTTTCTAATTTAATCAAAAAAGATTTTGAATTTTCATTTTGGGGGCTAAGCCCCCCCTTGGCCGCCACTGGTTACCGGGTACAAGCACTCTCTGCTGTACAATGAGCATCAAGATCGCTGCCTAGGCAGTTGCCAAGACAGAGAGCACCAACTCCACAGTGAGACAATTACTTGTTAAAATGTAGTTAATTTGCCTTTAATGTTGTTCCTTAACCTAGTCCAGTGTTGCCACAAGGGAAAACTGAGCAGTTAAGGGGACGTTGCTACAAGCTACAGCTAAATTAGCAGTATTGTAATAGACTAATAGTGTTATATTAAGGAAATATATTTTTATGGAACAAACACAACACAGTTACATTCTAAATTCTATAACATCTGTTTGTAAATTTAATAATAAAAACAAGAGCCTGTATGCAATACATATGTTCTAATAATTCTAACTATAACCATAACAAGTAGCTAAAAATTAGCTGCTGATTATTAAGGCTAAATAAGTTGTTAGCTATAACAGACAGCTAATTCTTTTAGCTATGAAATATACTGTTGTAGCTAATAGCTATCTATAGTTATTACTACAAATTAATACAAGAAATAGTAATGAAAAATCGGCCCATGGAGTTCATTTCCGGCCCATTTTCTGCTCATTTCCCCCTTACATCCAGTTCACTTCCGGTACAGCTCCTTCACATATCCTATTGATTAACAGAATGTAAGTTGGGAAGTGAGCAGAAAGTGACCCGGCAGTGGAACACATGTATGCAGGAATGAACCGAAAGTCAGAGTTGTATCGGGTGAGACCCGAGGTAGCTTGTAAGTTGGAAGGGAGCCGGAAGCATTTTGCAGCTGAAATTATTTAAAAGAACTTGTTCAAAGAAAGTAAACCAACACAGTTGAAGTTTTAAATACAATTTCTTATATCTGAGATCATCCTATTGAAATTAAACTTAAAATAAAACTTGTTTTTATAATAATTTTTCCTCAACTCCATAACCAAAATTTATGGATAAATGTCAAACCTGTGAAAAACTTGTCAATGCAATCTCTCGTTTTGTTTTATTGGAAATTAAAATTCTAGTTTTGTCTACTTTTCTAATAAATTTTGAAAATATAACCTTGGTCTTTTGGTGCATAAAATAATTTTTGTGCAGAGCATGAAGAGACAAATTTATTTATTATGTGTGTCTATATATAAAGACGTTCAACTGTAATACTCTTGTTTAATTACAACACTGAAGATGAGGTGTTAGACATTAAAAGAGCTTTGCTAATAGTAATATCGTTAGGATTGACCTGTTTTATCACTTTTTGAAAATGTACCTCAACGGGCAGCTCCCTTTATTAAAGTGCCTACTGATGTTGTTGATTCCAATATATGAATAATGGAATTGAGGCTGGTTGTGCTACTTAATATGTTAATATGTTAATGCTAAGTGTGTTTCTCTGATGGGTTTTAATAATCTGAGATAATTTAACGACTTGCAGTCTAAAAATGTCATGTTAGATCAAGTGAATATTTGTAAAGTCTTTCGCTCTTAATTTCTAAGTTTTTCTCGCTGGAATTTGAGCCCATAAAAGCAGAGGAAATGGTTACTGAAAGCCTCGCATAGACTAGTCCCCCTCTGAATGTAACAGCCTTATTAAATATACATCATTTCCTATCCCATTATGATCCCTTCGTGTAACATTCATGGGCTCCTCGCCTTAGTTCAGCTCTACATCCTTTTCCTTTAGATATTTAATGCGGTTCGGGCTTGCTTTCATTGTAGCCCCAAGTATAGTTGTATATAACATTCATAGACATTGTGATGCAATTAATGTTTCAAAAACTCAGAGGTTTTTGTTAATTATGTCTCTGCATGTTTACATTCTTATAAATAAAGATACTTTAAAAAATATATTTTTTTTTCAAACATATAAAAAACCTTATGGCAAGAAAAATAGAAGAAAACACCGCTGGAGAAAAATGCCGTTCTGTCCAAAAATACCATCCCAGCGACGAAAAACAAACATCAAACATTTAAAAAAGATATATATCATAAAGAGATACAACAAAATATAAATATTAAACTAACCTGAATTTACTTCATTACTTTCAACTTAGTGCACTGGGGATCCAACAAAAAAAATTGAAAACATTAATAATTAAATAAATTATTTTTAATTTAAGCTTAAAAAAAAAAAAAAAAAAAAAAAAAAAAAAAAAAAAAAAAAAACTGTTTCAGGGTCGAATGCAGCAGTTTCAATCTACTTTCAACAAGCTCACCTCAGAGAATGAAGCTCTTAAAGCCCAACTACATTCAATGGAAGCAGCGGTAAGTTGCATATTCAGCAGTTATTACAATATATGTACATAATTTTTATTTTTAATTTAATTTTATATTCAAATGAAAGGTTCAGGCCTACCATTCCAACAAGTTAATGTCTTTTTGTTTTTCCAGTGTTAAATTTTTAATTTGTAATTAAATTAATTTTTCTCCTAGTGCTTTTAGGGTTTCCTTAGGATTCATTGCAATATTTTGTTTACATCTAAAAGAACGTGGTAGGGAGGTTGAAACACCAACCCTGGTTGCCAAATGTACAGGGAAAGTGCAACTATAATGCCCTTCTCATTACAAGATGACATGACAAAGTCAATCATAAAATACAAAAGCTATTAGCGAATGACTATTCTAGTATAGACCAAGTGCACTTCATTGGCTCAGAGCAATCGAAGAGGTTCATTTATATATTGAACTTTCATAAGAAAAGAATAAAAGCTTAAATATTGGGGCCATGACAAGAGATACATTTCTCAAAGAGTTCGATATGGGAATTAGAACCTTTGTCTATGCTCACTAAGTCAATAATTTCAGACTCGCTGGGCATTTTCATACACCACATTCACAGAAGACATGTATTTTTATTTGGAGTGGAAACAAGGCCATAACAAGAAAAATCTCTGGCATATTCTTTGCTTGTACCAGTTTGTGCATGATGGTGGTTGTACTTTTGGTGTATAATTATTCAATTTTACTTATTCAGCAGATTTTTCTATTGACACGTATTTTGTTTATTAACAACTCATTGTTAATACTGAACATTTATTTTTCTCTATTTCCTTCATTTTTCCTTTAAAAAATATTAAAAACAAATCTTAATAGTAAGCAACATCAATAGTAAACTGCTAGTATAAATATGGTAATAAGAAACTAATATAATTCAAGTTAATTTCTACTTGTAATTCATTTTTTTGTGTTCAGGGGGCGAATGAAAAGAAGCTGAAGGCACGACTTGAGGAAGTTGAAGAGGAAAATGCTCGCCTCATTGCAGAGAGAAGTCAGTGTGAAAAATGCTTGGACCAAGTTGCACATCAAGTTGTTCAAGCTCTCCTCGCCCAAAAAGTAAGACATATCTTTTTAGTGTCAAGAGGAAAATCTCTAATTCATTTTAAAGAAATGTTGAAATAGTTTAATTTGAATTATCAATACAAAATTACCCTTTACCTGCTATTAGTATAAATATGATACTACCCTACAAATATATTTTATGTTTATCTAGTATATACATGATACGATTAAAGCAATGCAGTATTTATCAATCGGATATGAAGAGGGGAAGAGACACTTTGTGGTAGTTTGATCTATTTCATTCAAGTTTTTGCATTATTCTGATATAAAAGATAATATAAAATAATAATGAAACAACTGTAAAGAATTTTAAATGAAAATATAACACACTCTGCAGTGCACAAAGTGTGTTATATTTTCATTTAAAATTCTTTACAGTTGTTTCATTATTATTTTATATTATCTTTTTATTTATTTATTTATTTTTTCTTTAATGCATTACTATTATGGGTTTTGTAATTGTTCATATTCCCACATCAAGCCTCACAATGTCATTATAACTGAACCAGCAATATTACTAGAAATATGTTAACTCATATTGTTGTAATAATCAATAATAATAAAAAAAAAAAATAAAATAAAAAAAAAAAAAAAATAACCAAATAAAAAAAAAAAAAAAAAAATTTGTTTAACAGGGTGTCTACTGCACGAAAATGTCACGAAATGAAAAATAGGGCACGAAAAAGTCACGAATTTGGAAACCATGTCACGAAATTTTTCTATTCAAAGATTTCACATCAAAGAGCTAAATTCAGGGAAGTTTCTAGAATTAATCTTTTTCCACTAAAACTGTGTACAATCAGGTGGACTGAAAACTAGCAGGTATTAGATAGAGCTCCAGTATATAGAGGCTTCAAAAGGGGTCGAGCTAACATTAATTCCCCCACAAGATTTTTTTTCTAATATCCTTAGGTATGGTATGAGTATGCTGAAACCAATTTTTCGAACTCGAAAGCCGGGGGAGAACTTTTGGCAGGCGAAAAACCGCGAACTTTTAGCACTTTTTTTCAGTTTTTCTTCATTAATTTAAAAACCGTTCATTTTGGATAAAAAAAACTTCGAATAGAGGGTAAAGAACATTAATTTCTGCTTCAAATGAACTGGTCAAAGTCCAAATTCGGCCACGTAAAATTGCCGCAATCGCTAGAAAAAAGTGCTACATTTTCGCCTGCCAAAAGTTCTCCCCCCACCCCGGCTTTCGAGGTGGAACAATTTCTTTCAGCAAAAAAAAAAAAAATCTTGTGGGGGAATTAATGTTAGCTCAAACCCCTCTATCTATTGCTATATGTATAGAAAATGCTATTCATGATCCTCCAGTTGGTAGGAATTCCACAGTTGTGCAGAACCATGTTCGAGTAACCATGTTCCGGTGGACGGATTCTGCTGGTCAACGAACTTGACCTTTCAAATTAGACGAACGATCTTGTAAGAAATTTCATCAAAATCGGACCATTTTTGCGCCGGTGGGAGAGCGAACAGAGAAATATATATATAAAAAGTTCAACAACCGTCATATTCGTGATCTAGGGGATCTGAAACGTGAAATTTTCGTGTCTCCATTTCCGGATTGCGCAATGATGTCATCCCCCTTAAGCGGGTTTCCTCCTTAGAAAGGAAACCCTCTTATGAGGTTAACCCCTTGACGCAATCCAAGTGCCAACACGAAAATTTCATGTTTCAGATCCCATGTATCACGAATATAACGGTGGTTCAAATTTATATATTTATGTGTATGTGTATATATATATATATATACACACATATATACACATACATTCATGCATATATACAGGGTGTTCCGGTTTTAAATGGCAAAACTTCAGGAGCTTGTAGTGGACTGAAAAACTAAGGCAAAAAGTTCTTTAGAGATTTGAGCAATGCACAAATAGGTACCAACAATTGTGTTGTAGTTTTTTGAGTTTTTCTGGGAAACGAAGCAAAATCGAGAAAAATGCCGAACGACTTTTTTTCTTTCTTTTTTCATCCTGCATTGATTGCCGAAGTTTTGCCGTTTATGTTGGGGACACCCTGTATATGTCATATGTATATACACATACACGCGAATTTGTCTGTTCGCTCTCCTGCCGTTTATAAATGGTCCGGTTTTGATGAAATGCGGTTGGTTGCAGTTTCGTTGTTCGGGGCCAAGTGGTGTTTACGCTGCCATATAGTGTCAATCTTTAAAATAATTTAATACTGAAGGCGGCTTTGGACTAATTTTACGTATTTTTATATATAAAAGCTTTTTAATACATAATTATAAAATAAAATCCAAACTTTACCATTGCATATGTTTTAAACACATTTCAATTTTATTAACTTAATTACAAAGCTTATTTAAAAAAATTGTTTACATCAATAATTTGTTGTAATTAGTTCAATTTATGTATTTATTGATAAGGCTTCGCAACTTTGGCGAATCGCCTGAATAGTTCACAGTACATAATACTTCAGCGAGTGACACATAAGTACAGCGTATGTGTTACATGCTATTTTAAAGGGCATATAAAAAACTAAAAATTGACACCATCACGATCTACCGTAAACAGGAGTGGAGCTATATATTTTGCCGCAGCAAAATTTTGACCACTTGTTGAAAACTTTACATGGCCGTATTTTTGAAACCGTTTTAGACATTAAGCTGAAATTTGGTGTTTTTCTTATTCTTTATGAAGTTAACCCATGTACCAAATGACATCATATGTAGAGATGGCAAGGAAAAAATGTCATAGAAGTGTGTTGATTGAGACAAAATGACCCCAACGTCTTCTTCGTCTGAGTCTGACATAGTAAGCTCACACGGCTAAGCCAAGGCCTTAAAAACAAACACATACAGAGCTTAATAAGCTCTATTACGCTGGAACAGCAACATTGCATCCCCAACTTCTAACATACTCAGTAATTTGTTGCTAATTTGCTAGCGTAATATTACGCTAGCACAGCCACGTTTTCTCGGAAACGGCTGGAGCGACAAATTCGTGATTGGTGTCATTCTAGAGCAACAAATTATGGTACCAGTCTGAATTTCGTCAGACAATTAGGTCAAAAGTTACGGGTGTAGCTGTGCTGGCGTAATATTACGCTAGCACAGCCACGTTTTCTCGGAAACGGCTGGAGCGACAAATTCGTGATTGGTGTCAATCTAGAGCAACAAATTATGGCACCAGTCTGAATTTCGTGAGACAATTAGATCAAAAGTTACGGGGGTGGCTGTGCTGGCGTAATATTACGCTAGCACAGCCACGTTTTCTCGGAAACGGCCGGAGCAACAAATTTGAAAATAGTGTAACAAATTAGCAACAAATTACTGAGTATGTTAGAAGTTGGGGTTGCAATGTTGCTGTTCCAGCGTAATAGCGCTCACTTACTTAGTAAACATTCCACTTTTCCTGCGTCATAGCCGCAACTAATTTACAACTAGCCCTTTGCCGGGTACCCCGCGTGCGGACAGAAGTTTTGTTACAGTTGCAAACTGGTTTCAGACGCAACTGGTTTGCAACGGGAGTTACAGAACAGTCGCACTGTGTGTGCTGGGCCTTAATTGACTAAATTATGTACATTATCAATAAATATTTAGTTAGTAATTTATTTAGAAATTTTGAATTCTGCTACCATTGTTTAATATTTTTGAGTAGTCATTCTAGAGTCATCGTGTCTTCACATTTAAAATTAATGTAACTATCCTCTTTAACATATCGTCCCTGCCATGTCAAGCTAACGAATATGCAAATCGGAGCAAAATAGGAACGAACATATTTTATCCATTGACGAAATAATATATTCAAAAATGGTCTTATTCGATACTTTATTTAAGACATTAAAGGCTATTTATCCTATACAGGGGTTAGAGTTGTCACAATTAGCGACAAGCCATATCGCCCGCAATCCAAGAGCAAAGTCCCGAATCTAAAAAGTCCGTCTCGCAGGAACTGCATCATTTTAGCGCGGTTCCGTTCATATCCCTAGTCTAATTTGGAAAGATTAAAATAGAAGCAGTTATTATTTTGGTTCCACCAGTATTTTTTTGTTAATTAATTATTATAATGGCGTGTCAGCCCTTAAGGTCACTAACGCCATTCCTGTGAGCATTAAAGTCTTGAAAGGTCATGATTTACAATCTTACCTGGAAGGGTCGGCTACACTAGAAACGGACCCGCTAGTGACAAGGTCTTGGAAATCTAGATTTCTTACAATAAATTGTTTTTGTTATTTTACTTAACCAGTTTTATTGTCAAATACATTATCCAACTATAAGCAATTAAAAAATAACAAGAAATAAAACAGACAAAAAGAACCATTGGAATAAACGAAATCAATTAATTTAAAGCTTTAAGCACTTTTTTCTCCGATTGACATCGCCTAAGTAAAACTTTCTTCAGAACCTTTTTTGTAGAGCATTAAGTAAGCTTCCGAATGGTAATCTTCCACTTCACAAGATTGTCAACGGTTTTCGAGATACTAACGAAAATATACAAAGTTACCAAAACTTTTTTTGTCTGTTAATAAAATATTTTATTCTAACCCTTCCTTTACTCTAAACGTAACAAAAATTTCAACATATTAGTGTTGATGAAACTCGAACATGCAGAAAATGTTTCAACTGTATCCCGTAATTCTAAGTACCAAAATCAAAGACAAAGAACCCTCCCTAGGAAGGACGCTAGGCAGTTGAAAAGCTATATACGTGGGGTGATCAAAAAGTTGCAGGACTGTTTAGATTGCGCGGCAATGGAGTGTCATAGAGCAGTGCGGTTGGCAGCATTGTTTATCGTGACTCTTCCTGAACTCAGCTGTTTATTCAGATTGTTGATAACCTTCTTCATTGTAAAGTTACTGCTGTGTTCGTAAAAAAAGTTTTTTGTGTTCGGCGATTTCTTGAAATGAATGAAAAGGAAGAGCAACGCGTTTGCGTAAAGTTTTGTGTGAAGTTGGGTAAAACGTTTACTGAAACTTTTCAAATGTTGCAAGTGGCTTTCGGTGATGAATGTCTGAGTCGGTCAAGGTGTCATGAGTGGTACAAAAGGTTCAAGGATGGCCGGACATCGTGTGAAGATGATTCTCGTTCAGGGCGCCCATCAACTTCGACTGATGACGATCATGTTGCAAGATTGAACAGTCTCGTGCGTTCTAATCGTCGACTAACCATTCGTGAGATGGCTGAAGAATTGAACATTTCATTTGGTTCGTGTCAACAAATTTTAACAGAAAATTTGCAGAGTTGGGGCGGAGCGGTGAGTGGTTCCTGCATCATGACAATGCGCCTGTTCATTCCGCACTGCTCATTCGCGACTACTGCACCAAAAATGGAATGACGATCATTCCCCAGCCTCCATATTCACCTGACCTTGCCCCTGCAGAGTTTTTCTTGTTTCCAAAACTCAAGAGACCCATGAAGGGAAAGAGATTTGAGTCCGTAGATGACATTCAAGAAAAATCGCTGGAGCAGCTAAACACCATTTCACAAGATGATTTCTCAAAGTCCTTCACGCAGTGGAAACATCGTTGGGAAAAATGTATAGCTTCCCAAGGAGAGTACTTTGAAGGGGACGACGTCCAATAGCCTATAGATTTTTTAAATAAATTAATAAAAAATCAGTCCTGGAACTTTTTGATCTCCCCTCGTATCTTGGAAATCCATATCTCTAACATTAAATTGTTTTTCTTATTTTTCTTAACCTGTTTTATTTTCAAATACATTATCCAACAATAAGCAATTAAAAAATAACAAGGAATAAAAAACAGACAAAAAGAACAGTTCGAATAAGCGAAATCAATTACTTTAAAGTTTTAAGCTCTTATTTCTCCGATTTACATCGCCTAATCAAAACTTTCATTAGAACCTTTTTTTTAGAGCATTTAATAAGCTTTCTAATGGTATTCTTCCGTTTACCAAGATTCTCAACCTTTTTCGAGATATTAAGGAAAGTATACAAAGTTACCAAAACTTTTTATGTCTGTTAATAAAATATTTTATTCTAGCCCTTCCTAAACTCCAAAAGTAACAAAAATTTCAACATATTAGTTACCCAAACCAAAAACGGTATTCAAAAACTATTTTTCCAATTTTCTCGAAAACGGTTAAAGCTATCGCCTTGAAAATGGTTTCATTCGTTTTCCTAGCCCAAGAAGCCTATAAAACGAGTACTTACAAGCTTATGAACTCAAAAACGTAAGCGTTACGATTTTTTTGCGCGAATTTCGCCCAAACGCCATCTTCCAGTGGGCGGATTCTGCTGGTTAACGAACTTGACCTTTTAAATTGGATGACGGATTTTTGTACCAAATTTCATCACAATCGGACCATTAGGGAAGCCAGAAATGAGCGAACAGACAAATATATATATATATATATATATATATATATATATATATATATAAAAACAAATATATATATATATATATATATATATAAACAAATATATATATATATATATATATATATATATATATATATATATATATATATATATATACAAATTTGAACCACTGTTATTTTCGGTCTCTAGGGGTTCTGAAACGCGAAATTTTCTGTCGGCACTTTCGGATTGTTTCATTGTATCAACCTTATAAGCGGGGTTCCTCCCTATGGGGGAGGGAGGAACCGCGCTAAAACGAGATTTTGCATATTCGATAGTTTGACATGGTAGGGACGATATGATGCACATTTTATACAGTTTTCTTAATTGCTTTAAATGTATGTAAAATTGTGAGTTTATAGATATCGAGGTAATCCGTTTAAGTTACAAATAATTTTAAGCTAAAACTTAAGACTTTCTCTTTTTAAGTGAAATTATTCTCTTTTTAATGACACGAAATTTGCATTTCAAGTCATGAAAATGTCACGAAATTGGCTTTCAGGAAAGTAGTAGACACCATGTTTAATGAGTTGGCATATATCTTACAGTGTATCTCCATTAGCTTTTAAATTCCCTAGACTTTACTTAAATTATTAAAATTTCAAGTTAACTCCTTTGCCTACCATAATCACACAATTTTAAATATTTTATCACTATATTCCTATAGATGGGATATTATTATTATTTAGTGTTGTATTACTTTAGACATTTCTATGTTTTGTTTATCAGTTACCATAATTGAGCTACTCTGACTCAATTAAAAAATGTAGTGTCATATTTTGTCAAGATTAATATTATTTTTTCAAAAGGTTTTAAGGTTAAGAGTTTTATTATTGAAGCCTAAAATAAGGTGATTATGAATAAATACTAAGTAAAATGTTGATTTTTTTTATTAATTAGGTCAAAGATAAATGATCTAATTAATGCTAATTTTTTATAATTATTATTATTATTTTTTTTTTTTTAACAGTGTATCAACAATTGAGCTATTAACGCCGGTTTATAATTATTAATTAAAGTTTTAATTTACAGGGTCTGAGAGAAGAAATAGCTACTTTAAAAGACAAAGTAAAGGAACTTGAAAAACAAAACTACACATTGAGCTCCCTACTTCTTCAGCAGCTTCCAAAACAGCCAAAGCGAGAAGGCTCGGTAGTAAAATCGTTTTAAATGCTTTTAAATTTTTTATAAAACTCTGGTATAAATTGCATGCATATTTGAATCAAACTAAACTTCTGAGAACCAAAATAATTATATTGGGTACAATTTTTGAAAAAGGTTGTGGCTTTCGTGTCAAAAGCAATTCAATTTCACTGATAATTAATTAACCATTAACTGGTCCTTTGCTCAAATATTTAGCGATTTATCGAAATAGGCAGAAAGTCAATAATACTTCAATAAACTTCAGTCTAGTTGAGGACCTACTGGTAGAAGGTCCTTCTCATCTATTTGAGGCTGAAGCTGTTATATTTAAAGCATATTTCCCTAAAGAGGCACTGAAACGGTGCAAAACTTGTAGGGAAGTGAAATAAATAGTGTGAATGTTTATATTGAAGTATTACGGATGTTCCGCCTATTTTGATAAGTCAATAATTATAATTATTATTTACTAATAATTATTAGTCTAATTTTTTAAATTTAGTATTGTATTTGTGATCTATCCTTGAAAAAAATTGTTAAAATGTGTTAATATTTTGAAATTGTAAAACTCATACAAACAAGAACTGTAACAATACAGACTTTTACTACACTTCCTTTACCAACGATTAGATCTAACACTTAAAAACAAATGACTCATTTACATGACTAATCTTATCTGCTCCCAAAAATAACCTATGGTCCATTTTATGTCTCGAATTGGATTTTCCATAATGACGAATATTCCATTTATCCAACCCTTAGTCAAAACTCTCTATCACTAATTTCTTTTAGAATTATAAGGTCGTCCTGCTTTTTAGTACATTCCTTATCCTCCGAGCATGTCCAACATAAGCTCATTCGCCGACTGTAATGAAGTGGTCTAAATACTTCAGTAGTACTACTAGTAATCCTTCTTCCAACTTAGTTACCCTGCTGTGTGGGTACTGCAACTGTGAAGATTTCCTGCCTCTCAAACCTTCAAGACATAAAATACTTTCTACAATTCAATAAAAATGTATTTATTAAATTGTTTTAATTTCCAAAAATTCAGAAAATAATTGTTATCATACACAATCTTATAACTAAAACGGGACTTGTTACTTTTTATTTTGAATTCTTATTTCAATAACTGAATATTGTTTGATATCTATCATTAGATTTTATTACTTGGAACTAAAGTGACTTCATTATGACAGGAGATGTGTGTGAGGCCAGTGAGTTGTGATGATACAAGGCTCAAGTGGCGAGATTCCATCTTGTGGCTTCCAGTCCATAGGCCAAGCTCCCTAAATCTTGAAAATCCTCGCCTCATTTCGAGCACTGGTTTGTACTTCCACTTATTAGGTAGTATATTATAAAGTAAGAAATAAAGATTTCATTGTCTCTCTACAATGCTTAATCATAAAAATGTTCTTCTTAATGAAATTAACTATTCATTTTTTGATAGAAATATTGGCTAAGATACTTAATATTATTATTATTTCTTGTTATTATTGATCCCCTTTAAATCAATTTGATTATAAAGAAACAGACAATTTTTGGTTGATAAAAAAAATAGCCTAAATTTTTTGTTGAATGTACATATTTCTTTAATCTCAACTCTCTACAAGATAATAATATAAATTAATTTGCTTAGGCCATTTGTATGAAACATTTACTATAATTTTTCCCCTCTAATTTTTGCGCATTGGCTGCCAAGGCCATTAGTACGTTTTACTGTAAATAAATACATTTCAGGAAAACACAACTAAATTTTTTGTAAGGGAAACTTTCTGGTTATTAAACAATGAGTGGTTTTATATATATTTTTTAAAACATACCTTATTTTGTGATTGATAAAATGTAGATAGTCAGGGCTCGATCGTATGTCAAATAAAACTTCATTTTATAACAAAAATGAGTTGTATTTTTGCTAATGTTTCAGCTTGACTTCCAAGCCTTCTTCAGGGTGGAAAGTTATGGATATGGTAAATACAGCTAACAAATATATATAGGCATATACATTTATATATAAAAAAAAAAAAAAAAAAATCAGTCCCGTAACAGGCCACAAGGGCCCAGAGGGGCAGATACTGTAGAGGTATCTGATTCTTGACCATACGACACACTAGGGAGATAGTGTGGTCAACACTATGCTCCGGCCGCCTGATTTTCCCCTTGGCTGCTTCAACTGCTAGAGTCATTAGCACCCAAGGTACCCATTATTAATTAAATTAATTAAAGGCTGGGTGAGCCTAGGGACGATCTGGGACCCCAAATCCAACCCTCGAATGGCAGAAGAAAAAATCTTTAGTGCGCGCTCGGGTTTTGAACCTGGTCCTCAAGTTCATTAGTCGAGTGCTCTACCACTGAGCTAACCTCGTCCCCACATTTATATATACATATATAAAATTGTAAAATTATATATATTTAACTAATTGTCAGTAGTTTTTTTTGTGTGTATGTTTAATGGCATATCAACACTAGGGCTATTAACACCAAGCTATCTACAGGTAGCCGCCGCCCTTTTATAATGCCAACAGCATGTGGTCGGTCACCAATTCAGGTACTGGCTACGCCCCAACGTTGCAATTATCAGTAGCATTTTCCATATTTAACTGTTTTTACCCTGAAGAAGGCTTGAAAGTCAAGCCCAAAAGTTGCCAGAAATACAACTCATTTTTATTATTTATTTATTTGAGGAGCTTCGTAACAAAGACGACTGGCTCCATGAAATGTTTTACAAACAAACTTGACATCAAAATATAATAATAAACACAGATATTGAAAACAAAACAAAAGAAGAAAAACTCTAATACAATAAAACTAATTTTAGAACACAGAAACAAAGTAAAGTGGAAAAAACAAATAATCAGGAACATTTTTATCAAAGAACAGGTGTGTTAATAAAACTAGTGCCTACTATAACGAAAAATTCATGGGAAAAATTACATTCATATTGTCTATTTACTTTTTCCTGGCCGCATTCTTCTTCGTTCTTTTTGTTTTTCGAGGTCGCCTCTGCCGCTTATAGTTAATATTTTCATTACTCCCAGAGTTTTCCATTCTTTCCGCATCTTCATCTTCATTCGAACTGCTCTCCACTTGTCGGGTGGTGCTACTACCAGACTCCTTTCGAGGGCTCCTAGCTTCTTGAGGAGGACGATCTCTCTTAGGAGACATCATTCTCAGGAAGTTTTCTGTCAATTCCAGACGCTCAGCGCTTTCCTGGGTTAACATTTCCAATGTTAACTTTAAATCAGCATCTTCATAATTACCTTCCCTTGCATGCTTTGGTTCTCTTATAATCTGTTCTTCTATATCAAGATATTCCTGCAAGGTCGGGACACCAGAGAACTCACCTCCTAAAATTGATGGATTATGTTCTTTCTTTTCTTTTAAGCGTGGTATTTTAGGATCTTTTATACGACCACCATCATTTTAGCGCGGTTCCTCCCTCCCCCACAGGGAGGAACCCCGCTTATAGGGTTGATACAATGAAACAATCCGGAAGTGCCGACTAGAAAATTTCGCGTTTCAGAACCCCTAGAGACCGAAAATAATGGTGGTTCAAATTTGTATATATATATATGTATATATTTATTTATATATATATTTATATATATATATATATATATATATATATATATATATATATATATATATATTTGTCTGTTCGCTCATTTCTGGCTTCCCTGATGGTCCGATTTTGATGAAATTTGGTACAAAAATCCGTCGTCCAATTTGAAAGGTCAAGTTCGTTAACCAGCAAAATCCGCCCACTGGAAGATGGCGTTTGGGGCGAAATTCGCGCAAAAAAATCGTAACGCTTACGTTTTTGAGTTCATAAGCTCGTAAGTACTCTTTTTATAGGCTTCTTGGGCTAGAAAAACGAATGAAACCATTTTCAAGGCGATAGCTTTAACCGTTGTCGAGAAAATTGGAAAAATAGTTTTTGAATTCCGTTTTTGGTTTGGGTACTTAGAATCACGTGATTCAGTTGAAACATTATCTGCATGTTCTAATTTCATTAAAACTAATATGTTGAAAGTTATGTTACGTTTGGAGTTAAGGAAGGGTTAGAATAAAATATTTTATGAACAGACATGAAAAGTTTTGGTAACTTTGTATACTTTCCTTAATATCTCGAAAAAGGTTGAGAATCTTGGGGAA
This sequence comes from Gonocerus acuteangulatus, assembly GCA_946811695.1. NCBI lineage: Eukaryota > Metazoa > Arthropoda > Insecta > Hemiptera > Coreidae > Gonocerus > Gonocerus acuteangulatus. Next base: position 74,890,472 of record OX328123.1, on the reverse strand, counting down.
CGGAAGGTGACCATTAGAAAGCTCACTAAATGCTCTATAAAAATGGTTCTGATGAAAGTTTTGATTAGGCGATGTCAATCGGAGAAATAAGTGCATAAAACTTTAAAGTAATTGATTTCGCTTATTCGAACTGTTCTTTTTCTCTTTGATTTTGGTACTTAGAATTATGGGATTCAGTTGAAACATTTTCTGCATGTTCTACATTCATTAAAACTAATATGTTGAAATTTTTGATACGTTTGGAGTTTAGGAAGGGTTAGAATAAAATATTTTATTAACATACATAAAAAGTTTTGGTAAATTTGTATACTTTCCTTAATATCTCGAAAAAGGTTGAGAATCTTGGGAAACGGAAGATGACCATTAGAAAGCTCACTAAATGCTCTACAAAAATGGTTCTGATAAACGTTTTGATTAGACGATGTCAATCGGAGAAATAAGTGCTTAAAACTTTAAAGTAATTGATTTCGCTTATTCGAACTGTTCTTTTTGTCTGTTTTATTCCTTGTTATTTTTAAATTGCTTATAGTCAGATAATGTATTTGACAATAAAACAGATTAAGTAAAATAAGAAGATCAATTTATTGTTAGAAATGTAGCGTTCAAAGAGAGAGATCCCAAGGCTTTCCAAATGCCTCTGAGTGGAGGCCTTTCTGCCCGACTTATGGTATAGCTGACCCATACAGGTAAGATTGTAAATCAAGACCTTTCAAGACTGGTTTGTTTGAGATTTCATTTGGATAGCTGTTTCGCTATTGATCTAAACAAAGTAATATCTGTTTCTATTCTATGCCTTCATAAACACTAGAGATAAGAACGGAACCGCGCTAAGATGACGCAGTTCCTGCGAATCGGACTTTTTAGAATGGTTTGTAGTTTCACGAGATTCTTTAATCACATCTGAGACTGTTGTAGGTGTTTCTGTATTTTTAGGGAGTTCATTATTAGTAATAACTACATGATTTGTTTAAACTTTATTTTCATGAGTTACAGGACATTGTGAAGCTAAATGATTTCCTTTACATATGAAACAGCTGGTAAAAAATATGTTAAATAATTTATTCTCAACTCTTATAACCAAAGAGGAAGGAAACTTGTTAGCGCGCTCTGGTTTAATGAACAGCTGTCTTCTATGACTGAGCACATGTGCTAAGCGTGGATCATGAAGACTAGCTTTTAGACAAATCCTACTATGGCAATACCTAACCTCTGTAATGCATCTTCAATGGCTTGGTTCGGTATTACTGGAAACACATTGGATACTATTACTCGAATAGCTGGCTCTAGGAGATGTTTTATTACAATATCATGGCCACCAATATTTACAATAGGATGTTGGTTTATTAACCAATCAACTTCATCCTTACTGTTGAAGTGTATACAGAATCTACCTCTAGAAATATAGGAAGCAAATGTTATAGATTTGGAATCAACAAAATCAATCAAACCCAGTACATAACCTTCCTGTTTTATTCCATTCACAGTCTTTAAAACTATTGCATTTTCACTGGGACACAATGATCCGCTTATGTAGGTTGTTTTATTAGTAAAACCAGATTGCTTTGAAGCATCTTTTGTTGGTGGAATTTGAACAACTGAGGTTAGGTTGAACTGTGATTCCATTATATCTTAAATTTGACTGTTGAGGGCCAGTAAGATACAATAAATTGATTTCTTGCTTACCAATGATAATGTTATGCACACGTAAACACAAATTTGGGCCAATAAATCTTTCTCTTCTTAACTAATTCCTAGAAAAACTGAAGGCAACTTTTTCCAACATTTTTGTTAACACACGTGCACAGCTGTTCCCTCATTTTTATTATAAAACGTATATGTTATTAATGTATATATCTTAATCAACATATGACCGAACCCTGACTATCTACACCTTCTCAAAATCACACTATCTCCTCTCAATTATTTTGCAATTAATTATGTGAATTATTTAATAGAACTTTTTTATTTTATTGTTTTAGATAACCAGACTGAATTTCATAAGGATGAAGGTTACTCAACAATGTCGAGTGAAGTGCAGTGTGAGGCAGGCGGTCAGGAGGAGAAAACAGAGTCTCCGAAAAAGCTGACAAGAAGCAGCTCAGAACCAGGGTTGTCGGGTCTTTCCGATGAACCTGACTGGTGGGAGCAGGTATGGGTTGCTGACTCTAGGATAGACCTGGATGCACCACCTGAGCTGGAGGAATGGACAATGGATGATATTCCTGGTAAAGAATTTCATTTTTTTTTTTTTTTTTTTTTTTTTTTTTTTGGTTTAAGTTCTTTAAGACTGAATAATTCAGTAAATTTAAAATTTATTATAAAAGATAAATCGAACAGAGAGAAGAGTTTTGCGGAATAATGGTCTATTTATTGTAGATTAATAAAATCCAGTTCATAATTAGTACACCTTTTCTGTATGAACGAAATATAGTCCATTTTTCTATCAAACTATTAAGGCAGTGGATTTCTTGATTAATTTATACTAAAAAAATGTAGCTATGTTATGTTTCATTTAGAAGATCTTATATCATTTAATTTACTTATTTGGGTGATATCTTTCAAATATAGGTCTTTCTTGGCTGATAGAAGATGAAGTTTGGTTATCAAGCCAGTTAGTTTCCCCTGGTGGGGATTCATGGTCTAGTCAAGGAACTACATCTGAAGGATCAAAGAGGTCTTCAACTATGAGCGAAGGTGACTGCCAAGTAGGAACTCAATTTACAAGTGACTTCTATCGATTGGTCAAATTTGAGAGCACCAAGAGTTTGGCATCAACTAGCTCAAGGTAACAAAATGATTTCCCATAACTTACTTAATTATTTTAGTAACAAGATAACTAATGCTTATTGTAATTTATAGGGTTTCCTTTAATTTTATGTTTATAAAATTATAATTATAACCTGTTTAAATAGATGTTGTAGTTGGAGGGAAATGGGTGGCTGGTTTTTCTAGAGCAGTAATATGCATGGAAAGCCTGGTGTCCTCGTTTATAACCACATCACTAGGATCTTTTCACTTGTTTTTTCACTGTAATATAAACTTAATTTTCATTAAGTTTCAATATGAAGTGTCATTTATATTTTAGTTTGTGAATAAATGGTTTTTAAATTCAACTCTTTAAGCTTGTGAACATACCAATTTTAGTCTACTAATAGAATGAATATGAAGTTAAATTTCATTATTTCAGATTAAATGTGGTAGATATTGTATTGTTTTAAATCCATTTTGAGTCATTGATAAATTTTACTATCCTCGGTAAATTTGAATCCTTTAGTCGTGAAGTCTGCCTAAGGAAAAAAACATAAATTCGCCCGTTTAATTTACCAGAGATATCGTGAAAGTTCAATTCTTCTCAGATACTGGGCCACTGAGTCCAAATAACTTCACAGGCCCCTAACCCCCCTCCATTTAAATAACCAAAAACTATTAATGGAATATTCAACTCTGGCATTTCTCTGAAAATAACATTAAACATATTAGTAATTGAATGGAGTGGAAAATGGTAGGTATATATAACTTTATTTTTATTTTATTTTTTTACGGTGCATCGGCTACTGGGCCATTAGCGCCGATATAACTTTATTATTTCAAATTATAATGCGGGTAAAAAATTATGCCGGACCCCCTGACACCAATCATCCTCTGTGCCCTCTGTCCTCCCGGAGGTCCTGCACTCCAAATTTAACTAGTATCCTAAAATCTGCTAATATTCCACATTATTCAGTAATATTTTGTTTCAACTCAAAAAGCTCTTTGTTGCTTGAGCTACATTTGTTAAATTTACTTTCACCTTTTAATAAATCAAAGGTAAATAAGACTTCTTTTTTTAATTGTTGAGTAATATTACGTTATATATATATATATATATATATATATATATATATATATATATATATATATATATATATATATTTATATACATACATTAAAAAATACAAATTGCTCTTTCTGTATGCTATTCCTAATCTTTGACAATAGTTTCCTTTTATTGTAATACTTCTTTTTATAACCTATGTAATTAATATTTCTTTATATTTTCAGTCAAATGAATTCTTGGAATTGTCCTAACAGATCTCAATCTGAATCAGTAAGCCAAGATCGTGAACAATCCCTACAAAATGTTCTCCATTTCATTGCTGAGCAAGAACAATACTGCTTACGGCGAGAAGAAGGAGGTAAAGAAGAAATGTGTGAGAGCAATGCTGATTCTGGAGTTGTATCTAAGTCTTCTGACCTTTCTAGCTCAGAAGATATCATTAGGTAGGTTAAATATTGTTAATAATATCAATAAATCTTAAATTTATTCAGTGATCGACCATTCTTTAAGAGTTATAAGACAAAAGCAGAAGAAAGAATTTTTGATAGTTTCCTCCCTCTACAAAGAGATGACATCAATTATTTTTTATTCATTGACTTCTAGGTACACTATTTATAGAATTTTGAAGTGGGAAATCCAGTATTTCATTGAAATGATGGGTGGATTATATAATATCTTTAGGGGTTCCTAAATAAAATAAAAAATAAAAATAAAAAAAATCGGAAAACTAGATTTTTGTTTCTGACATTCATATAACGGGCAGACTGACCTGAAATTTGTTTCAGACATTCCAAATTCACCCAAACAAACATTTCTACATTTTGATTGCATTTGGAACATTAGCAGTTAGGAATTAGCTTAATTACCTCAAAAACAGTTAAGAAATTTTTTATGTGAAAATTGCTCATTTGTGTAAGCTTAACCCTTATTAGACATCAAGCGACATGAGCTTAGAGGCTTGGGTCCAGGGCTGACCAGCTCTACTGGTACTGAGGGACGGGATTAAGTAGCTGTGCCTCTTCTGCCCATCTATTATCATTTCTCCTCTCGTTATTTCTTTCTTTGAAAAGTTTTCCCTCACCATTTTCTCATCTTGGGCTTTTAACCAGACAACAGCAGACATAAAAATAATTGTTTTCTCATTTTTTAAAAAAGTTCATTTTCAAGTCAAATATCTTGCCACTGGTATAATGTCTATGGAACATGATTTCTATGTGCACATCAACTGTAAAAACACAAATAAAGCCCATTAGAGGGACCCGAACTAAGCAAAAGAACCAGGCAGCAAATGGACACCTATAGGCTCAAACTGCATTCTTATGAACTCAAGCATCTATCTCGAGTGTCTATAGAGTTAGAGATGTTACTTGTCACTTGGGGAAAGCGTAGAAGGGGCTTGACATTGCCATTTCTATAATCCTCCCAGCCCCCGCACTGCCTAGGCATGGGACTAGGAGAGGGAGGAGTGGGAACCCAGCAAGGCTTGATGATGGTAAAATAGACAACTACCACTGTATATTCAATAGAATAATCTCAGTCTGAGAAAACTGCTTAATGTTTTGAAAGAGGTTTTGTTCCTTTGAACTTGTTTATAAGTGGTTTTCTTTGTTTATATTTTTTTAACAGTAGAATTATTTTATTCTGAATATTATATTTTTCTAACTCAAAAAGTTTTGTTCTTCTGGATTCGGTCTTATAATATATCTGAAAATTTCAGAGAAGCCCGAGGCCTTCTCACAGTCCCTGAAGAGGAAGAATCACTAACTTCAAGTATCTCCACTCCTGAGACAGTGCTTCAAGATGCTGGAACATTACAAAAGCCACCAATGGTTTCAGAGGCAAGCACTGAAACTGACAACACTATTGTTGAAGAAGAGACTGAACTGCAGCATGATGACCATCCTCCAGCATCTGAGGGAGTTTTGGCTGAATTAAAGAGGTTTGCTGGAAGTGACGAAGAAGTATCACCTCATGTTGAATCAGAAGACAGCGGCTGTCCAACTGGATGGGTCCACCTCCAGAGGGCTTCAGATTTCACTGATCCTAAGGTGATTTTTTTTGTTGTTCTTAGGCCTTATATAAAATGGATCATTTGTACAAAAATATAAACTTCCCAGGGAAAAGTTAAGCAACATAGTTATGAAAATCTAATACAGTTCAATATTTCCTTTTCCACCATTACATTTTTGTAACTACCACAATAGCTGTCTTAATGCACTGAAGTTAAATGGTTCAAGATACAACATGGGTGCTATGATTCTGAGAAAAAATCACCTCCACCTCCCTCTTGTTTGCTCATATTGAATACAACTTACAATTTACGGTTTCATTTTATACATTGATTAAAATATTTAAATAAATTATAGATTACTTTTGATGACTACCACTGTTCACATTAGTAAGATTTTACCCCACAAAAACTATAATTTTACTTTCTGGAGTACTTTCAAGTCCTTTTTTCACATTATCCCCAAAATTTAAAGGTCTAATTGAAAATAGTTACATTTTAAACTTAACACATAATATTTAACTATGATTTTCACAGTATTTTCTTCACTTTTCAGATGAGAGCAAACTTAATGGATGTTGTGATGAGTCGAAGTTCTAGTTCGTGCAGCAGTGAAAGTGGAGATGACCATTCCGGATATCAGCACTTGCATAGACTCCATCGCTCTCGAAGACATAAGAAAGGTATTGATTTTTTTCTAGGGTTAGTTCCCCCCTCCCCCTCCCCTAAAAATTTTACTCTATAAAAAAGGTGCAAATACATTTTTCTGTCTCAACGAAATAAATAAGATATTTTATGCCATAGAATTCGGGCCAATTTATTCTGTTGCTTTCCTTGATGGCTCTTCTTCCTTCTATCTTCCTTTTAATTGGCTCAAAATAAAATGAAATTACATTTTAATGTTTTACGCTATTTTAATTTTAAGATTATCTGAAATTTAATTTTTTTGCATATTTTATTGCATTTAACTACAAATACTATGTTTAAACTTTTTTTGACAATTAGTATTAAATTACATACTATTGTATATTCTTATAAGCTATTGAATACGGAGATGGGCATAATTTTATTTATAAATAAAAATACGAAGTTATTCGTATTTCATATATTCGTAAATACGAATATAAATACGAATTTATTTGTATTCACGTATATTAAACATAAAAATACAAATAAAATTTTATTCACAAATTTTCCTGCGAATACAAATAAATTCACAGAAAAAATTGTAAATAATCACAAAAAATGTGAATATTCACAAAAAATCAAGTGATCATAAAAAAATTCACAATAAAATATATGAATACAAATTTATTCACATTTTAATTTGTGAATACAAATTTATTCACAATAAAATTTGCAAATAAATTATGAATTTATTCGTATTAAGGATAAGAGATGATATTACGAAAATTATTGATGGTGATTCACAAATAGTATGTAGAGCATAAAATATTTATTTTAGGAGCTTCGCGACTAGGCTATTTTCTCCTTCAATTTCTTCATTACAGTAGAGAATAAAATAAAGCAAATAAAGTGAAGTTGACGAGTTTTATATATGCATGACCTTCCGCCTATTCAAATAATATATTAATTAATAATTATTAATGTTAATATTCTTAGCGTAATGATTCTAATTATTGCTATTATAAAATAATATTAAGGAACAGAGTTATAAAGGATGTAATAATAATATTATTAGAGTCTCATAGCAGCATGGTGGTTAGGATCTACCAGCTTGCTTTTAGCAAGGCAATACTTGGCTTATTTCAAGGATGGGCTTGATGAAAAAAAGGCCCTACTTTACTATGGCTGTATAGAAAAGGACGCAGCCATTAGATAGCCTAATGCTAATGTTATTGAAAGATAGATTAAAGATATGACTTAAATATCTTTACCTCATGGTGATTCACTATGTTCCTTTCGTCTCCCTCAACTTCATGGCATTTACTGCTGAAGAAAACTGCCAAAGAGCATACCAAAAAATCCGAATCTGAGTTTATTCTTAGCAGAAACCCAATCATTCATTGCTTTGTAAAGGCTGTCTTTACCTTGTTTAAAAATATGTATATATCTATATCTTAATAAATTCAATTAAATGTTATGATATAATAATCCATCAGTGTTTGTTTTGTAAATACAATTTACGTTTAACTAACTGAATTTAGTGCTTAATACAGTTCTGTGAATGAGAATAAGCCTTCAAATTATTATTTATTGATTACCTAATATTAGTTATTTATTTAAATTTTAACGTCCATTATTATTAACTAAGAATTTTTGGACGGGTTATCTATAGGTTACCACCCTACCTATTATTAGAAATCATTATTATTTATTTTAACCTGATAAGTGAAAGCTTGCTCTTAACGATTGTTTTTGTTTCAATGATGTCTCTCCCTTCACAGCATCTATTGAATTTTACAGGTTTATAAAACTATTTTTTTTTAAAGGAGTTTTCTCATTAGCTAAGTGTTTGATATTCCTATTTAACCTGGCCCTCTCCCTTATTTACCTTAAAAGTCTCGTCTTATTGTGCCTGTAAGTCATAACAAACCATAACATTGTAAATACACTTCTTTATATATCAACCCTTATTTTAATGTTGAGTAATGTTAGGTTTATGTAGATAAGTACCTGGGAATAGTGGCGCAGGACACAATTATAATTGGGAACAACACACAGGTGAAGGGTCTACCATTTATACAGTATTAAATTTTGCCTAATTAATGGCCGAAGTAAACGAAACATTTTATATCATTTCAGAGAAATTACATACACTGAGAAACAACAATAATTTTATGAAAAAAATATATAGCAACAAGAAAATACAATGCAACACGACATGATATTGTAAGTTTCAGTTTCTTTTCATAGAATAAGTTTGGTGGCAATTTGGGCATAACATTTGGTGACAGTTATAATTGCCTAACAAATTGTTAGAGAAATAACAAAAATCTCCGTAATACATGCAAATAATAAAAGTTTGTAACTCATCGACTTCCACGGTCCAAGTAGAGAAAATTGGAGATTACTACAAAAAACACGTTTTTTCTTTAAAAAAAATTTAGAACGGCGTATGTCTAGAACGTAGTGAGATATAAATGTGTGGTTGGTGGTGTTGAACTACATTTTTTGTCTAGTTTCACGCCGTGAAGGATTGCCATTACCTTGCGATACACCCTGTATAGTACTTCTACTCTCCTTCTACTCTCCTTATATGACTATAGTTATTTTATCTGTTTGAACAATTACCTCCATTGGATGAATTTACTTGCTATGCTGTAATATAAATCTCGATGGTGTAATTGGCAAGGTATTCGAGCTTAAAACGGGTGATTCTGGGTTAGGATTTCTAAGAATAAAAAATTAAGAACCAAAAATTAATTTAACGATAGTATATACTATCCTGGTTATTAAATAGTAGTTTAATAATGTTAGGAATTTGAGGCTCTGTTCTTGGTATGTTGTGATTTGCACGATCTGGCTTTGTGTTTGATGGTGATGGGACTCCAAGTTGACTCACAGTGGTATTTGAGTTTTCATAGACAGTTCTGTTTCCAACATGCAAAATAACTCTAAATTCTATATTTATTGTGGATTGTATTATTATAATCCCCTCCCCCTTCCCACCCCAGGTATAACAAAACAGGAAACAGAATAAGTACTATTCAAGTTGAAACAAATGAGTAACATTTATTCATGTTTCAAATGGAAGTTTTTTTTTGAAAGCATAAATAATATTGTAATTCATCATTTGGCCCTTCCTTCTCCTTTTCTCTCCTGTATAACCATAATTGCAGACAGTATCGCAGGAAGAGTATATATCATGAATTTACATCTATGCCCTCAATGCTACTCACAAGTAGAACACTGAAGAGTCTTATTTTAACAGAGAGGCTTAATAATTTTATATTATATGCATGATACCAAACATCTAATTAACTCATCTATCAAACCATTGGGCAATGGCCAATAACTTGTCTTGACCAGTAGTTCAAAAGATTTAGTTGATCATTGTGTAAAAACTAGAGAAATAATATGAGCCTGCTTTTGAATATTTCTCTGCCTAATACATCACTTTAATTTTTATGAATTTGGATTACAGACATTCAGTTTTATTTTTCATCCTTATCAAGTTGCAGCAATACGACTCCAAGAAGTGATACATTATTTTTAAGATTACTTCAAGTGGAAAGGTCATTCCATTACACCAGATTTGAGCTATAATAGTTCTTATAAAAAGTATTTAAAGAATATATACGGTAACCCGGGTTCACTAAAACAAATAGACTTAATACAAATACATGTTTTGATTGTTTTTTTTTTTATTAAGTTAGGTGAAAACTCGAAAAATTTTACATGCTTTGCCAGCCAAGAGGCTTTACTCTCATTCTCTGATATTGGACACAATGGTCTTGACCTACTGTTTCACCTAACATGTTTTCATAATATGTTTATTGAGACAAACAGATGAACAAAACCACATGGATCATAATAATTTTCTGGCATTAATAGCCCAATTGTTAATACACCGTTAACCACACAAAAAAACAAAACAAACTATGTTGTTTGTGAACAGTTTCTTTGTTTTATAGAACAGTGAAACTTTTATTTTAGCAATTTCACATGGAATTCCTCAGTTCATATCCCAAATGAAATTAGTGACTAATTTTAATTGTTATGGTGATTTTAGCAAAGGAACCTAAATACATTTTGTTACGCCAGTCACTTTTGATTTGTTTTTTCCTATTTATGCAGTGAGCATATTCCTACTTAGCTTTTCCATTAATTAAATATTATTATTATTTAAATTTTAACATCTATTATTATTAACTACAAATTTTGGGACGGGTGATCTATAGGTTACCACCCTTTTCTATCCAGGATAGGGCTGAGGCCTTTTCTTTTTTCTAAAGAAAAGCCGCTACCCCATAACGGGAATCGAACCCACGATCTTTGGAACGGCATGTTAAGTGATCATGCCTTAACACACATTAAATATTATATTTAGTAAGTTTATAGCTAAGCTTCCATCCAGTGTACAAGGGTGCAACATTAAAAATTCTTCTTAATTCTTTGAGGAAAGGCACCGACTACCTAATCCCTCATTTTATATCCCTAAGCTTCTACTATATATTTTAAATTATTATTTGTTTCTAATTACAGCATCAGCGAGTCGTGAGGGAGCCGTTCGCTGCCAGTCGAGCTCAAGGGCTTCCATTATCGGGAGAGAAGACATCTTTATTAGATATGGTACAAAGGAACAGGAAGCAGTGGCTTCGTTTGATTTTCTTGAAGAGTTGACTTCAGCAAGTTCACGAGAGTCGACTATCAATCCTCGCTAAGCATAAGAGATTTCAATCCAACTCCATTTTGTACACAATTACTTTTGTATATTATATTCTGAGTTTTTATTTAATTACATTTTTTTTAACTCTTATTTAGAGTAAGTGATGAAAATTTGTTGGCTTTAAGTAACCAAATCAGTCTTATTTATTAAACTAAGTCTATATGTTATTGAAGAATTTTTTGATTGATTGTCCAGTATTGTTTAAAGTTGGTGCCAATATATATTGTACAATAAACAAATAATAATACATTTTTTGTGACACAATTGAGAAAGAATGGTTTTATAATATTTACTATTTAAAAAGTTTAATAAAGTTACTATTGAAAATTGGTTGTATTTTTGTTTTTGTTTGTTTTGTGGATACTTATCAAAATTAAATCCATTAATATACTAATACATAACTGTGTAAAGATGTGCGTTGATTAAATTATGATTTTATAATGAATATCTGCATTTGAAAGCACTTAATATTATCATTGAGTACTGAGAATCAATTAGTTCCTAAATTGTAAGAAGTAAATAACTTTCATTATCATGGTGGTTATAGCTGCAGATTTCATCTTCCTGAACTTAATTAATTTGCTTATTGAAAAATCATGTCTACGTTGAAATATTAAAATATAAGTTGACATGTATAAATAATATTCTAGTAAGTTAAATGAATCGTAATACCTTTAATTTCTTGATTACGTTTATTCAGAAACATACATGGAAATATAATAAATTTCACTACAGAAAACTTGAAGTATTAAATTCCTCTCTTTGTGTTGTGGAATAAATTTGAATTTGGTGTATTCTGTTCAAAAGAAATACTGAATGGACTTAGCAGGCTCCAGACATCTCAGGAATATCACTAAAACAAATTTAAAAAAAAAAACAGTAAATGCCTGGAGAGAAAAATTATTCGATTTCTTGGTATTCTTTCTATGTATTCGAAAGGTGAGAATGATATAGGAACATGTCCTCAATCCACTTTTCAGAGTATCAAAATAGAAAGGCAATACAAATTGTTGAAAATTGCGCATAATATATTACCCAGCTTTATTTGTTTTTGATGTACTCAAGATAACAATTAAAAAGTGTTATGAGTAAAAATCTTACAATAATAATGATTTTTTCAAATATTAATGGTAAAAATCACTAAAAACATTTAAACTAATGTTCCATCCAATAATGGGAAAACTCCAAAAAGTTTAAATTTGTAATGTGATCAATAAACAAACAGAAACGCTGTGTACCAGTGTAAAATTTATATCTTTTTTCATTATGAAAATATAAATACCTAAATATATAAATTATAATTTCAATGCATGATTTAATCAAGGAAATCTAAAAACCAAAAATAAGACAAGCAGAGACACAAATCGTAGAACGTTGGTTTGATAATTTCTACAATTCTAAAATAAACTATGTTAATATTAGCAACAATTATCTTATCCAATGTCAATAGCCTTTCAATAAACCTTAGTAATTAAAGTTTTTTCATTATAATCTTCTATTCTAAAAAATAAAATAATTTTTAATTTTATAAACCAATTCTAAACCCCTTCAGAGCAAAGGGATATTTTATATTAAATCGTATAAAATTTTAATTTTGCTTTCAACCATAGGCATAAAAAGATGATGTAATAAAATAAAATATTTACTTAAAATACTGCATAGATAAACCAATGGTAGATTCTAAAGATATATGTATAAACAAATCCTTTTGTGAGCAACAGTTTACAAGTGTAAACATTTCGATTTTTATCGAGAACTTTTAGCCCACTTTTTCTATTGATTTAGATTTTTGCTGTATTATTTTAAACATAGTAATTAAAAAACATCATAACATTGTCAATATTGGTTTAAGTTACTTGGGTACATTACACAAAAAGAAGGCAGTTACTTTTTTTCTTTAGGCAATTTTTTTACAGGATATTAATAATACATTTTTTTTATCACCTTCAGTTTTAACACATTTGACTATCAATTTTTGTGTGTGCCGGATACCTTTCATCATAAAAAGTAAAAACATTTGATATTTTAAATTTAAAAAATTCACAAAGTATATTCTTTATAAAAAAGAAATCCTATTCTCAAGTCATTCAGTATATTCATCGTGCTAATGAATGATTTTTAGTGAAAGTTTTAGATTTATTATACTCAGTTTTTAAATCAGCTTTAGCTTAATTTATTAAGATGAACCCACCATTTTGATCATGTAAAACAGGGCAAAAATTTCACTTTATTTAAGATGAAATCAACTTTATAAAATATAAACAAAGTATTTACAGGTTGCATTTAAAATAAATTGTCGCTGATCCTTCTTGTTATTTAAATGATCTAATGTTGGAATCGATTGAGGTCTTCCTGTTACTTGACATGAGTTCATAGGGCCAGCCCCAGTGGAAGCAGTACCTTGTGGTAAGCTGCTTTTGATGGCTTCAATATAAATTTCATAAAAAGACATTATGATGATGGTAATGAATGAAAAATACGTGTTAATTGTCTGGATAAGGAGAATAGTACATTAGTCATTTAGTTTACTGATGTTTTGAGGAAACGGGGATTTTTTCTCAACCACTCTAATGCTAATTCATATGAATGTTCATAATTCTACTATATTAATAAGTTCTGATAAGTCGTAAATATTAAGTCCAAAGTCCCGCACTTGAGTACATAAGCAATGGATAAAGAAATAAAGATAACTGAGACAATGATACATTGCCAACAATAATAATGCATGTTTTTTGAATATATATATATATATATATATATATATATATATATATATATATATATATATATATAGATTGTAAATAGATATATAATGCATTTAACTAACGAAACTAATTTAATCCTACTCTGAGAATCAATATCAATAATTGATGAAAAGATCCTGAAAAGTACTTAATAGTGTAATTTATAATAAATTTATCCAATCTAGTAAGCCATTATTCGATTAAATAAAATAATATAGAAGCAATCAGAAACAGTGCCTTGGTACAGTCATAACGCACTTTTCCAAGTACAAATTCTTGCAAAGAGCTAATATGTTTGCACTTGGCAGTAAAAAAGAAGGCTCAAATTTATATTTTGAGATTATAGAGCGAATAAAACATGTATTTTCTGAATTTTAAGAGCTTTACGTATAAAATGTTTGAAAATATATTTATGAAAGAAAAAAACATTAGTTAATAATAAAACTGAGATTGAAAACTTACTTCATTTTCCTATTTGGTTGAAGTCTTCATTTTTCTACTGTTCTTTTATTCAATCCGTTACAAACTTTATTGCAAAATATTGAGCATTCAATCAACATCTCAAAAATTGCTTTAGATTCGCCATTATCATGATAAACTAATTAAATGTAATTCATATAAGTAAGCCAATTTAATTGGCACCAATCTTGTAAGCTATTCTTACTACTTGAATTAATTTGTCATTAATTACTAATGAATATATTTGAGAAAATTATAAGTATAAAGGAATATAAATAACATGTTCATAGTTTAGTTACAACCCAAATATTGTTAAAATATTGAATATTATAATTATGTGGTAAATACCTTTTATTTTTGTATAGTAAAACCTTTGTAAATTAGTGTGAACTATTGTTCACATAGCCGTTTGTTCCAATATCTATTTTGTAATGTAAATTTTGTGATTGTATATTATAACTCAGGTAGAATGAGACTTAAAAAGGAAACACTGTCGTCCTAATACTGTAAATGTCATTAATATTCTAAACTGTAATCATACTATTACCTCTTTACTGGAGAAATTTGTACATAACCGGCCTAGGAACTGCTCAATATCTATTATTTTTCTGACATATTATTCACAAGCCTTTCTCGAAGCAATATATCAAATTTATGAGCTATTCTCAAGTTTGTAATTTTGTTCATAGAAAGTTTTCCTATCCTAATAACAATACTGATATATTTATGACTAAATAGATACAATACAATTAATGACAGTTGAAAATTTAGTTATTAAAAGTGTAGTTATAGGGAATATATACTGCATTATTTTTGTGACATAGTCACAATATTTATTGCATGATTTTTCGTGACATGGTCACAATATTTACTGCATGATTTTTGGTGACACGGTCACAATTTGTACCAAGAATCTTATGATCATTCGTGTATGTACATTTCTTGGGCACAGTTCTATCCATAAATTTATAAGTCATTTTGCCCTCTGCATGATGAATGATTTCATAAGTTCTTTTCTGACCTCTGATCATACAATCATTCCTAGAATATTTTGAAGTAGTGAGGCCTAGATTCAACTAGAACGAAGCCTATGCCTCAAAATGAATTATTGCCTTGAGCTTAGATTGATGACTATACTTGTGCTACGTGATTACACACGCTCTTCCTTGTCAGTAGAGGTATTGGAACAACCGAGCTTCCTAAAGCTGGATATTATTCTCGGGACCCTGAAATACAGTGAGGTCTCCGATAGGCTAGGTACAAGTGCAATTTACTCTTGTCTACTGACCATCTCTTGCTTGTCATATTTCTATTAGTATAGTCTTTTAATTTTTATGTGGAGCTCTTGTTTTGTTGCTAGTTAGAATTAGAGTAAGGGTTTAACATCTTCCAATCTGCTCATTTATATTGTTTGTTTTTTTATTTGTTTATCTAGTTTTCTTCACTCATTCCTAAAGTCTGTTTTTGGTTCTTAGTATTTATTTATCTTCTTCAATTACTGGGAATGGAATAAAAAAAGTAATATGTCGAATGATTTTGTACAATTTTCTCAGCCTTGTCCAAATGTGAGCTCCTTAACTACACAACTGCTATTAGAAACATCTTCATCTTCTAGTTGATTATTGAGAGATTCCGAAAACTGGTATATTCTTTCTTTGTCTGTATTAAATTGTATTTGTTTACCATGAGAGGTATACTATTTACCTTGGATGTCTGTGATGCTGTTGATTATTGCTGGTTAGGTAATACTATTTTTTATTTCTGCTTATTATATTTAAGAGGTAGTTTCATAGCTTATATTAATAAAAGACTTATGATGGTGTAAATTTATTTATTTATTTTTTTTTGTTTGCAATTTTCTTTACATTGACAAGCGTCGAGATTTCAGAAGGTGAGATAAAACTTCCTTCTAACCCTTGTAATTTCAATATTTAGATTACGCTGTATATATATATATATATTATATAGTTGAATAAACGTGAAAATAAATATATTTATTATATAAATAAATATACAGTAAATATATATCTTGTAATATTGTAGATTACCACTTTTATTTTTATTATTAAAAATAGGTATTAATCTGTGTTCGGTTAATTATGTATACATAAGTTTGTGTATATGTAATGAACATTGTAACTGATAGCCCGATAAGTGAGATGATTTTTAAGAAAAGTATTATCTGAAAATAGCTGTATGATGTAACCCTCAAATGAATAAATTTGTAATGGTATGAAGCTTGTTTATTTTTGTTTTACAAACCTTAACCCAATCGTTCCTGCTAACTATTTAGAAAGATCTATTGATAGGTTGGCAACTAAGTAAATGCGGATTGCTTAGGACAATAAAAAAAAGTTCGACTCTCAGGAACATTGTCATCTAAGCATGTTTTCATAAGATTTTGTATCCCCACAGTCATTTGAAAGTTTGGAGTAGAAACAGTTAGTATGTTTTCAAGCTTGCTATTTTTGTGGAAAAATGACATTGAAAACTAATTTTACTATTTAAAAATATTAATACTGACTTCAATGACATCTAAAAAAAAAAAAAGTTCATAAATTGGACATAATGCAAAGAAAATTGGCAGAAGCTTCTTTCTGAGAAGAAATTACCTGCTCCCCTACTTAACTTTTTTTCTAATAGTTTCTGAGCTCCAAACGTAATCAAACTTTATATTTCTTTGTTTACATGAATGACAAATGTCTGGAAAAATTATAAACTTAATCTGTCTTTTTGGAGGAACCACATCAGAAATTCTAATCATCCTAAAGTTTTATTCACTTAAAAAAAAAAAAAAAATGGTTAGTTAGATATTAACATGAAAATGGTTTCAATGGATTCCTCATGTCAAATTACTTGTAAAAAGTGTACATAGCAGCTTATGAATGCTAAACTGAGAGTATTACCATTTTAGCACCGTTCCTCCCTCCCTCCATAGGGAGGAAACCCACTTATGAGGTTGACTTCATGACACAATCCGGAAGTGTCATCTAGAAATATATATATGCCAGGTTCCAGACATACCGTTCCAAAGGTTCTTTAGAAAAAAAAAACGTCTTTTTTAGTAAACCTCCAATTTTCTCTAATTGTACACATTTTGTTTCAACATTTCAATACATTTGTGAAATCAAAATTAAATTTGCTTTATCACTAATGCACTTCCAATGTTCATAGGTGTCTTTTTTAAATATCAATTCAAAATGAGTGTCGAAGCAGGCATTCCCCCAATTCTATTTGACATCAAAAACTCGCCATTAATTATGTCTCCAGAGTGTATTTAAATCCCACCAACCTTGCCTATCCTTACTTATTTAAACTAAAATATGTCAGACAATTTAATTCAAACACTTTTTCTACAAAAACATTAGCCTATAGAATATCATCTGCAATAGATGCATTAAAACAAGTAAAGCCGGAAAACAAACCCCCTCATATACCCCCCCCCCCCTTGGAGAAGAACAAGGCACTGGCAAAATTGAAAAAAAGATACAACCCCTGCATGAAGATATTGCAATAAATTTTATAACATTCTACATAGCTTAAAAGACTGCGAGATTGTTTACACTGATGGATCAAAAACTGAACAGGCTATGGAATACTGTAGTTACGTTTAATAACACCTACCGGGGTCTCCCGTGGTCTAGTGGCTAGCGCGCTAGATTCATAAGCGGGAGATGGTGGGTTCGATCCCCACCGGCGCCAGAAATTTTCTCATCTCATGGCTCGCTGAGAGGATTCCTGGCTGCCCCCTGGACGTCGGCGCTAATGGCCACGGTTTGTCGATGCGCCGTAAAAAAAAAAAAATAAAATAAAAATAACACCTACCAATATAGACTCCACAACTACTCTAATGTATATTATGTGCTATTTCTGCTGGCTTGTACAGATCTATGACAACTTTAAAAACAAAAATTGTTATCATAACAGATTCTCTGAGCGCACTACAAGGATTAGATGAAATGTACTCAAACCTATGAAATATACTCAGACCTGGTATTACGGTAGTGCAGGAAAGAATAACAATGTTATCAGAAAATGGAAAATCAGTGCTGTGGTTGTGGGTGCCAGGTCACATTTGTATAAGGGGCAACGAGATGGCAGACAAAGCTGCAAAAGCGGCACTAACTCTGGAGCTACCCAATCACATAATCATTACATCAAAAGACCTAGCAGCGCCCCTGAAGAAATAACTTTCAAAAAGCTAGGAAAACGTGTGGGAAGAAAGCCCATTAAACAAATAGTCGAACCATGGCACTCATCTATAAGACAGGTTAGGAGGGAAGAGGTCATAATTACTCAGTTATGATTTGGACATTACAGAGTCACTCATAGCTATAACAAAAGAAGAACCTACCTGCCCTCTATGTCACAACCCATTTTCTGTCACCCACATACTTCTAGACTGTCCTTTATATCACCCTGTTCAACAGAAATTCAAATTACCCCAAAATTTATAAACTCCACTTGGAGATAACGACAATAACATAAATCAAATAATCAGTTATATCAAAAGAAATAAATCACCATAACAAAATATACATTGAAATAAATTACTGTAATAAAATATAAATTATAATCAACAGTAATAGCAATTTAAATTTTTAGATTTATCTTTAGCTCTATCCTAAATTCATTTTAAGCATCAAAATGGTTATATCTGAATTTGCCTTTTCCCATTGACGGTAGAGTGGTGGAGTCAGCCCAACCGAGCACATTCTCTGCCAAAGGCATGGCAGCTAAAGCTTAGATGGTAAACCCTGGTTCCTGCAGTGCGGCTGGTGGTTCTGTGGTGGGCTCAGGGCACCGCGTGTATAAATATCATAAATCATAAACGTTCTTACATCTGGCCTAATTGGAGACACACTGCTGATGCAGTCCTTGCAATCTCATCATTGTACAAAGTATCCATTTAGGACATAAAAGCCTTATCACAAGGATCCATGAATCATTCGTGAAAATGAGAGCTAACCATAATGAGATAGGAAGGACTACATCAGCGATATGACCAGCGGTGTTCTGCAAGCTGTTCTGCGGTGTTTTTGGAAGAGTAGTTTGGAAAAGTTGTCGCTAACCAGAATCTCTTATTCATTTCTACTTTTTGAATTGATATTGTGGTTATAATTAGATAATTGTGAACATTGGATTACTCTTGGAGCACATTTAATGCTGATTTCAAAAATGTAATGAAACATAGAAACAAAATGAGTTCAAGCAGAGAAATGGGAGTTGTACTTTAAAAAACACGTTTTTTTTTTCTTCCTTTTCCTTTAATAATGTTCTAAATTTGGTTTGAGACACTTTTTACCATGTTGTTTGGAAATGATGACGGAATATTCTTCAATCGGAATCTTCAATCGATTCTGACGAATTTTCGTACTTGGCTAAATCTTTTTTTATATGGAACGAAAAGTGCTCAACAATATCTATATTAGGAGACTGTGGGGACAATCTAACAAGTTAATTGAATGATTTTAAAACCATTCCATTTATTTTTGCAATGTCCTTTCGATCATTATTCTGCTGAAATATAATATCTTCTTTTTGCCATTTAGAACTTGGCTGTAGAGATGACTGGAAAATTCTTGGATATTCCTCAGTGTTCATTTTCCCTCCTATATTGGCAATCCGTCCAACATTTTGGTCCTTTACGCACCCCAGATCATTTGACTGCCACTGTCAAATTTTTGAACAGGCTCAAAATGCCAGTTAATAATGGGAGACCCAGATTTTTTCTGAAGCCAGCCGTGACTCTCAGCCCCAAAATGGTTTATTTTGTCTGATCTCACCACTCTTCTCCAGTCTACAATTGTACAGTTTTCATGCTTACGACAAAATTGCAGTCGTAGTTGCATTTTTTTTTTTTACCTTTACCCTAGCCACAACACAATGACTTTTTAGTGCTCTTGGAATAGTTCCATTACTGACCTGAAGCCCCTGAAACCTAAGCCTATTTTGCCCTTGTACAGCAATGTCGATCTCACCCATCCTAAGCAGTTGAACCAGTACCTTGCTGTTTCTTTCTGAATTTTTTCTTGGTTTACCTCTAACATGTTTAGAACAATGAAGAGCATATTTTTTTTTTTTTTTTTTTTTTTTTTTTTTTTTTTTTTTTTTTTATGACAAATCTACTTACTCGAGCAGCAATTTGTCTCATTGAAAAGGCCTTTATTGACCAAAAGCTTAATCTGCTCATCATGTCAGAGAATATTGATTTCATCCTGATGTCTTTAACCCTCAACTGGTAACATACGTCTGAGAGACGCCTAGGTATAGTATGTTTCCGCATTGTGGTGTTTAGAGCTATTTGTAACCCCCAGTGTATGCTCACATTAGATAATGTAAAAAACGCTAGTGAAATTACAACCCGATCAATTGTATTTTGTGTCTAGTGTGTGTTACTAATAGTGCTTATTTTCATGTTCATCTCACAGATGTGTATTACTTAAAACGTTGTAGGAATTTATTTCCTACAACTGAGGTATGCAGCAAACCTACAATAACCATTTAAAACAAAATTTAATTATTTTCTCTCTATATTTATATTTATATTTTATTCTGAAAGCAATTGCACATTTCATTCTCAATGTTACTTTTGACAATGGGTTTTCTTCACTTGAAATAGTAATTGAATAGATGAACATAACTTGAAGCATTGGCACTATTAAAAAAAAAAAAAAAGAAGGGAAATCCCGCCTAACATTCTACAATGTAAAAAAAATATTGAGTTCAAGCTTAAAAAAAAATTATGGGGCTCTCGTTTGTACACTAAAAAAAGCGTTGCAGTAAATTTCATTTAATCGAGGAACACAGCTCCAAGTTCATGGATCTGTTGAACAATAAACTGGCATTTTTATAACTCATCAAAATCAAGTATTCATAATTTAGAAAAAATCGTTGCCAATTATTTTCTGAACAGAAGATCGAGACGGTGGAAGCTGGCAATATTTCACTATATGATTACGGTCAGGCTTGTAAATTCTGGTATTCTACGCAAGCAATGATAAAAAAAAAAGGTGATGTCGTTTGATAATTGTTGAACATCCAAGATGACTTCAAGAAAATAGGACGAGATATTCATAGGCTTGGGGAACCTGAAGAAACGATTGGCGGGCTTCAGAAAATTTGTGATCATTTTCACAAATGGAAAACACGCAGTTGAAGTCCATACTCACAAAAAAACACAAAAAGCTTACAAATGCATAAAATGTTGAATCCATTATGGCTAGAGTTTTCAACAAAGTATGCAATATAGTCCGTTGGCCCGTGTACATTTCATGCAGCGATTTTTAAGATGCTTCATTTTTTCACTATTGATTGTACTCGTCTTAGCTAGTTCAGTGCCACTTGTCAGCTGGCGAGGTAGCGGTGGCTGCAGGGGCGTTGCAAACATAGGAAAAATGTGATGATGTGAAACAAATTTAAGATTCGTGAAATTTTTTGTAGAAACACCTTTCATTATACAATAATCATTGGCACTTTTCAGCTGGCCGGCCAGCGGTGGACCGATTGTCAGCTGGGGGTCTAAACTTGGGAAAAATACGAAATTCTGAAACCATTTTAAGATTGCTGAAATTTTGATGGTTACTGGTATTTGTAGTGGGATTAACGAAAAACATTGTCAGCTGCTCATATCTTGGTGGAAAACTTGTCAGCTGGGGGGGGGGGGGGGGTATAAGCGCTGAGCGCATGGCGCACGCTCCACTTTATACCGCCAGCTGACAACTTTTCCACCCACATAAAAGCAGCTGACAATTTGTTTCGTCAATCTTATTAGGAATATTACCTACTAACAAAATGTCAGGAATCTTAATATAGTTTTTGACTATTTAATAGCGAAAGCATGCTTATAGCGATTACTACTTCTGAATATATTGATTGTAAATGAATATTTTTATTATCAACGTTAAAATATATGTATTTATGTATTTGTATTAAGGTATGATGAAAAAATATATCATTTATTTGTATGAAATACTGTATTGGTTATAAAAAGTATTATACAATTTATTAATAATAATATAGTTTTTGACTATTTAATAGCGAAAGCATGGTTATAGCGATTACAACTTCTGAATATATTGATTATTTTAATTTAAATATTTTAATTATCAACGTCATCTGCGTGGATAGTGACTTATGGCACCATTTTTGGATATGTTTTTTGGTTTATTTTAGATTATAAACACCGTCGTATGGGTATTTTTTAAAAAAAAATCTTCTTTACAGTAGATTTATACTCGATATTAGGCGTATAGCCATTGGGGATCAAGCATACAGGCTGCTAGGATTACTAAAACGTGACGAAGCTCTAGACCCCTTAAGGATTGGACACAGCAGACATACAGACAAACAGACAACAATTCTATAAATCAATGTTTTGGGTACAATTGCATTGATAAAGGCCCCCAATAGTATTTTTACCCATATATCCTGCATGTACAAACAGCGATCCTTTAGAATTTTATTATATGTGAAGATAGATTACGGCTAGTAGTGGCAAGTTGGAAATTGGGGTCCAGAATAAACCCCCCTTCTTATAAACCGATTTAGTTTCTTTTTACAACATATTTTTCTATTAATATTTACACAAACGAATACCGAGTTTCGTCCGACCGACTTTGGGTCTGGAGTAAACCCCTCCTCCAGATGAACCAATTTTGCTGGTTAAAGAACTCGTTAAATCATTTTCTAAGGGAATACTATATCCCAAGTTTTGTGACGAAAAAAACCTCTGGTTTGTATTGTATTAACGATAGTTCATGAAATGTTCGACGTGATTCTTTACATTGGGATAACTTTTTTATTTATGTACCGATTCTCATGAACCAAACCCTAAATGTTAAGTGAAGCGTACCACAATATATTAGTGAATACCACAACTAATTCAGATAAGCCGTTTCTGAGATTAGCACGCACAGATAAACAGACAAGCAGGCAAAAATTCTATAAATCATTGTTTTGGGTACTATTGCATTGATAAAGGCCCCCAATTTTTACTATGCACACGAAATGTTTTACCATGCACGTCTCACAGACGTTTGGTACTTATAACGTCTAAAATTTGCATGTTACCAGTCAAGGATTAATTTATCTGGCTTAAGTATTATTATTTGTCTTTTCTGCTTGGTAGTAAATATTTTAAATTGCTAAACACAGATTACACCATGAACTTCACTGCAGAACATCCGTGACAAAACTGTTGCAATGACCGTACAACGGAAAGAGTACCCCTGAGAGTGTCAACAATGACTAATCCCCCAAGATCCTACTAGAATTATAGTTCCTAGTCCCAACTAAATTATTTTGGCCCTACTATTAGAGTAGTAAATATTATACTGGTTTAATTTTCTTTTCTATATTATAATATAGCTTCCTTATCATAGCAACGGTATATATATATATATATATATATATATATATATATATATATATATATATATATATATACATGCCAAAACCATATAAATTATATATAATTCAAGATAAGTCAATTATTTCCAACTCTATTTTATTTACTATGAACCTTTCTCCTGGTATACAAAATGGTCTCAACACAATAAAAGGACAAGGAGGGATTTCTCATGCCTTTTCTTTCATGAAATTTTATTAAATTAAAGTAATTATTCACATTAAATAAATAATAATTTTATTCACAAATCCGTATGTGGTGAATTTGGTAATATTTAAATGAACCCTGAGATATAATGAAAATCAAATAAGAACTTTTCTAGTCACTTTTTCTCTAAAAATTTTAAAATATAATTCATTTTCTTTTTCTTTCCACCAAAAACACCACAATATATATATATATATATATATATATATATATATATATATATATATATATAAGTATATATATATATAAGTATATATATATATATATATATATATATATATATATATATATATATATATATACATATATGTTTATATATGTATATATAAACATATTTGTCTGTCACGCAGGCACAAAAATGGTCCGATTTTGATGACATTTGGCACAAAAATCTTTCATCTAATTTGAAAGGTCAAGTTCGTTAACCAGCAGAATTCGTGCACCGAAACATGGTTTTTGGAGCGAAATTCAGGCCAAAAAACCATAACACTTATGTTTTCGAGTTCATATGCTTGCAGGTACTCGTTTTATAGGTTCCTTTATATAGGAAAATCAATAAAACCATTTGTAAGACGATATCCTTAACCGTTGAGAAAAAAAAGTTTCTTGTAACTCATTTACGGTTTGGGTATTTAGAATCGTGGAATTCAATTGAAATATGCTTTACGTGTTTGAAATTCATCAAAACTAATATGTTTAAATTTTGGTTACATTTGGAGTTAAAGAAGTATTCGAAAAAAATATGTTTGACGTGGCGATGTCAATCAGAGAGTCTTAAAATGTTGAAAGTGTTAGTTCTGTTTTTTTATTTGTTTAACTCACATTTTAATTGGTTGTTTTTTTGTTTTAACACTCTCAGTGCGGGTGTCCTTTGGGAAGGACAGTAGTGACCGTACCTACGTACAAGTGTCCCTTCAGAAGGACACTCCTTCATTACTTTTCACTTGAGATTCAAAAGGCTCGCAAATGGAGGGGATTCACTTTTACAGCTCCAGGTAAACACAGTTGTCTTCAGTATTGTTTGGGCTTTCTAGCAGTGTTTTCCGTTTTCAAATTGGCTGACTGGAAGAGTTTTTATGAATTTTTAAACTTTTTCTTTGATAAATTGTTTATAAGTAAGTACAATTTATTATATAATGGATATTTACTTCCTGGTTTAATATATTTAAATACTATTCACTAAATTGTTGAATTTTTGTTGCAGATATTGATTGGCGACGAAGGATATTATTAAAAATATTATCGTTTGGCATCGATTTTTGGTAGTTACAGGGTAATTTTATTTATCACATTCATTGTTGTAAATTATTATTATTATTATTAAATTTTAAATTATAAAATACGTTAAATTTTAACGTTCATTTATTGTTAACAATTTTAGGACGGGATATCTATAGGTTACCATCCTTTTCTAGCTAGGATAGGGCTGATGCTGTTTCTTTTTTCTATAGAAAAGCCATCGCTGTTTTATTATGTTAAATAATTTATTTATTATTTTATCCCCTCCATTTAATATTTATTTATGTTAAATAATTAATAATTAATTAATTAATAAAAAAAATTATGTTTTACTTTATTTTTTAGGATTAAAAAACAAAAACAAAATGGCATCACCCGTTCCGTCGTTATCTGTTGGTAATCCCTAATAATTATTTTTTTATATCACAGACACGTCTGCGGGTAACAAGGACAGAGCAGAGAAATATATATAAGCTGATTCCAACAAATTTAAAATAACAATTAAAATAATTATATTTGCAAATGGTGTTCAACGTTAATGTTAAAATAATTGAAAATGTCCAACAAAATAATATTTGAACCAATAATTATATATGATTGGTAATTGTCATTTGTTATTCTAATAAAAATTGTCAAAAATAATTGAGTTTTCTTTTAAAATAAATAAACATTAGGTGTAGGTGTAGCGGGCTTAAAAAAACTGACTAATGCGCGTCTATTGATACTAGCCTGCAAAGCAGGTGGAATCCCTCGTGTACGGACTGTCCCTCCTGAAGGACACTTCCGAAAATACAATTCCGGCTAGTTTTCTTTGTTGCATTACTATTAAACACATCAGACATGATTAAAAAAAAATGAACCCATGAAAAATTCAAACAAAAAATGCACCCGTACCTGAGGTATTCCCAGAATATGTCACCCGCACCGAAAGTGTTAAATTGCAATTATCATTAAAGACATAAAAAAAAAAAATATAAAATGGCACCATGGGTGAATGCTAGTATTTAGGTAAAAGAAGGCCAGAAAATGAGAAACTTATTGGAAATAGCAACAGTTTGAAAACTAATTTTGACACAGTTTTTAATTTATTTACATTTTTTTACGCCCATTATTATTAACTAAGAATTTTAGGAAGGGTTATCTATAGGTTACCACCCTTTCCTAGCCGGAATTTTTTCTAAAGAAAAGCCATCAACCTATAGTGGGAATCAAACCCACGACCCTTGACACGAAGTGTTAAGTGCTCACACCTCAACACTCATGGCTACCAGGCCTCCAGTTTTAATTTAAAGCTTCATAATTGTTCACAGTACATAACTTTTTCTTTTTTTTTTTGTTGCATCTTTCCTTTACAACAATAAAAAAGATGCATACCTTGTACTTCAGACAGAATTTCAATACTAAACTAATCAACAGAGTATGACAATATTCATATGAAATTATAAAAAAAAAAGAAGAAACGTTTAGAGCTTTCTGCTCAAATGCAGGAATATAAATATGCTTTAGGTTTAACGGACAAACCTATGTAATGTACTGTATAACATACAGTCTTCTTTTCGTACATGGCCACCGTGCTTGCGTGAACGCCAGCAGACACTTTTTTGTGACACTTTTATGTAAGGTTTTTTTCTAGTTTAGTCATCGCTGAAGCATACTTATGCTAAAAATGGTATTAAAACCTGCTATTCAAATACGCAATTACTATGTGGCTAACTGTATAATATCTCCGAAATGTCGATCCAAATGGAATCCCAATATTAATCATTTTCAAGTCAATAAAATAACAGGGGTCTCCCGTGGTCTAGTGGCTAGCGCCTTAGATTCATAAGTGGGATATGATGGGTTCGATCCCCACTGGCGGCAGGAATTTTCTCATCTCAGGGCTCGATGAGAAAATTACTGGCTGCACCCTGGATGTCGGCGCTAATGGCCCAGATTTGTTGATGCACCGTTAAAAAAAATAAAATAACTCTGGTGCTAATAGCCTAGATCAACACAATAAAATAACAATTTATTCACAAGTTCGACTATAGTCTAGACATTAGTCCTTTCTAATTAAATAAACTATCGTTAGAAGCTTGGAGAGATATTTCTATAAGAATTGTTTGGGCGTTTTCCTTAAGGCATGACAGATGGAAGGGCTTGAACTACACTTCTGTACATCACTTCTCTGTCCTATTTCTGCTTTCACTCAGCATCATTTGACGAAAAAAGGAACAAAATACTAATGTTCAGAACTGGCAGACAGATCCAGTAATAAATGTGAAAGAAGAGACTTTATAAAAACATTGAAGGTCAACAATTTGTAAGAAACAAAACATTTGGTGGTTGGAGTTTTGTTTGTTTGGTCCTGCTCGAAAGCTGTCTCATCAAATAATAAGGCCTCGTCGTATTTTGAAACTAGAGTCTCTTCAGTGAAAACTGTCTTGTGTTTTATATTTCCACTTTGCTTGTCTGAGTATGAATTTTGTAATAAATTATTAGTAAATTAGAAGGTAAGTTATAACATATTTTTTTATAGATTAAAAATTTGTTTAGAAACGCTAGATAAATTTATATATATATATAAACACATATTCACAAATGTCCCATATAGGGTTAGGGTGATATATACATTATTTATTGGTTATTCCAAATGATATCTAAGGATGAAGATATTCAAAAGAAATTTTAAAGTTTTCTTTGTATTATTTGCTTTGTTATTTTTGTATTAAAATATTTCAATTATTTAAAAAAATGCTTAGTTATGTGTTTCTTTTTAACCTTCCCAAATTGGAGCAATGGCCTGGTGAGGGGTCAAAACAGGGGATAAGTCAAATTTCTGTAAAGGTTATTTTATCAATTATATTTTAACTCTACGGAATACTTTTAGCAGTGACTAATGTTCATGAAGCAGAAACTGACACGATTACCATTAGTACTGAAGTTCCTTAATGACCTTACAGAACATTTACAGTACACATCCAATTATCCAAAGCATATTTCCACAAATAAACATTCTACAAAGTAAAAACAAACATATTACTCTCCTATGGCTACCTGGACACAAAGACATAAAAATGAGTACAGCTGTGGACATACAGCCAAAACTAGCTACAAACCGACCTGTACCTGACGTAAACACCGTGACTACATCTGACTTAAGCAAAACCATACAAACTAACACACTGTATGAATGGGAAAAAAATTGGTTGAAGAGTGAATGTAAATTAAGAGAAATTAACAACACGACCAAAGCCTGGGTAACAGAATCATTCACTCGACAAGACGAAGTAATTTTATGCAGACTACGGATAGGCCACACCCGACTTACCCACTCATACTTACTGGACATAAAAGAAAGACCAACTTGTAGACTACGCAACAGATTATTAACTGTAAAACATTTCCTGACGGACTGTAAACAATGCAGCAACTTAACAATTCCTCACGACTAACATGTCTTACTGAGAGAAGGTAGTCCGTACATTCAAACACTTCTAAAACATTTAAAATATACACACATTTACTCGAAAGTATAACTATATATCATTTTTAATGGAAATATTTTATATTATTTTATTTTTATTGTATATAATATTTTTTTTATTTATTTATTTTTTTAATACTTTTTGTTACCTTCGTTAATTTTATAACCAACTGACTATCACTCGACTAACAACTGACTGACTTTGATTCTGCCGTTCTAATGAGGACATCGCCTCTGTTGCGAAACTCAGCATCAATAAATAAATATTTTAACTAGATCAGACAAAAATATTATGTTTAATATAACTATAATAATTACACATATTTAGCCTAAGCCAAGGTAGGGTGGAAAACAATCAAGTGCCTCAAGTGTTTTTCAACCCATTTAGGAATAACACGTTATGAGTATTTATTTTTTTTTAATATTTTTAGGTCAGACAGTTTTTTTTTCCTTCCAGAAGAAGCGCAGGGGCCAGAAACCTATGCTTCCTCATTACAACCAACGTGTGTTTCTATGACATTGCAATTATTCAAAAATAGACTAACCTCAACGCACACATCCTACAGAATGACTGGATCCATGATTTCTTAATCAATATCTTCTTTCTCCATTCCCTATCATTTTCATATGGAGGTAACTGACAAATATCACTTTCACCACAAGCGCTATTGTTTAATTTGTCCATTTTATCTAAATAATGAAGATATTTCACTGCTTCTTCCACAGTTCCGAACACTAAATCCATTTCTGAAAAAAATAAATAAAAAATACAAGTTTACAACAGAATATAGGTAAAAGACTCGTAAAACAAGAAGTTTCCAATTCAAAGGCAGAATGAAGGCATTAACCTGACAGCAGGAAAAACCCTGAAAGATAGAAATCAGGAAAATTTCGAGAGATTCCCGGTATCTCTCTCAAGGACAACTACATAAGCCTATCAGACTGTTGTTTCCAAATCTTCGTTGTTAGTAAACCTGATTAGTAATTACTTATTACAATTCAGAAAATAAACTTATCACAACGAATATAATATTATATCGTTAAATATATGTTTATGGTGGTAAACAATAATTGGGGGTTAGTTTTACCAGTAGTTTACGCCTTAGGGGAAAAACAAGCATAAAAATTAACATATTAAAAAAACAGCTATTTCAAAACTTTTGTGTTTCAGATCACAGGTTAGAAAAATTACTTTTGATAAATTCAAAACTTTATTTAATTGTAATTAAATTGGTTAGAAGTTGGTGAAGAGGAATTATGATTAAAACATTTAAAAAATTATGTATAAAAAATAAGATTAAAAAATGGATTCATCTAAAGAAATTGCTGTTCTTTGATACTAACTGGATGGATATTGGTAAAACAATTAAAAATACCACAATATTAACTTCAAAGAAGGAATTTTAAAAGAATAAAAAAAAAAAATTTGGCGCTGGCCAGCTTTTTACATCCAAGCGGTTTGGTTATAACACAATTACTTTTATGCGCTTTTCCAAGGACCTCAGTATCAACCAGCCATAACTAAGAATAGAAAAATCTTCTAAAATCCAGTTGAATGGTTATTGGAGAAAAACTGTGTTTTGACTTCTTCCTGAAGGCCAGTGGAAAAGGACTGAAAACAATAACAAAAATCGAGCAAAATGTTGCCCGCCTAATGGAAACAAGAGTTTTGGGTTTGTTTTTGTTTTTCAGGTTCTAGGAAATACAAACACAAAGTAAATTCAACTGTCTATTAAGTGGAAAAATGGTTGAAGGTGTGACAGTGTTGCCAACACAGACAGTGTTGCCAACACAGACAGTGTTGCCATAATCACCTGACAGAAGACGTTTGTAGAGCAACTTATTATTTTTACCAATAAGGTTCTTGTTAGTAAACCTGATTAGTAATTACTTATAACTAATTTATCAGTTTCATTATAAATTTCATTTATGGTGATTGGGAAAGATGTTGATGAATTGACTAAAGCCTACTTCATGAACAGTTCCCCAGTCCCCCGCCATATTGGAAAATTAAAATGAAAAGTGTTACTTGTGCACAAGCCGAGGTTTTGCCCTGGCACAAATTGAGGAGAGGGCAGGCGGAGCAGAGGGACTACAGAAATGGTATGATAACTGCCACAGGAGATACGTCAGACAAAGGGAGAGCTGTCTCTGCAAAATGAGCCAAGCTCACGAACTTACCTCGTTTCGACTTTTGCTCCCCCCGATTCTGACGAAGAACACAGTTTGCATTCTTTGTCTCCATCATTGTTTAAAAAAAACAATAAACGAAAGAGGGTGGAAAACTATGAATTTTTTGAGAAAAAGAGAAACTCGTGGCGACATTACTATTTTAGAAACGATTCCGCATTAGTTATTGAAACGAACATTTGTAGTGACTCGTCAAAAATTGTATTGGCCCCATTAAAGCAATCATGAGTATATTAGCGGAAAGACGGCGCTAATGTCCAAGATTTGTCGATGCGCCGTAAAAAAAAAAAAAAAAAAAAAAAAAAAAAAAAAAAAAAAAAAAAAAAAAATTAGCGGAAAGAGATGTAACTCCCAAGTAACACATGGTTTTACTGCCAACACACTATTTTACTACTTACACTATTCATGGGCGTGTATAGAAAACATTTTCGTGGGGGAGGGGGCTGAGGGCATTTGGGATAATTAGCCAATTAAAATGCTATTACACCCCAAAGATTATTCTTTCTGAACTAATTGATCTTATTTAATTTATTTTAAAGGTTTTTATGACAAATTTTTACCGATTTTAGGGAGGCTGCAGCCCCCTCGGCTCTCCCCACTTATACATGCCCATGAGATTCTTAAAGCTATACATAATATTCTAAAACTAAGCAGTACAGCTACACATCCGTACATTACTCATACATTTAATTACTCGTCAGCACCTCTGGGGTGGTTTTGGGAACTTAAAGTTCATTTATAGGTTGGGGATGTAAAGGATTAACTGGAATAAGCAAATTCATATATTAATGGCAAAGAGCACAGCCAACTTATACCAGTGCAACAACCCATACACTTGGTCCCTTGAACTCTGAGGCCTTTATAGAACAATACAATATAAGTTTATTAGCTGAGAATACTCAAAAATAATTAATAATGTATTTCTGGATTAATTTTTAATAATTATGTTCACAAAGGAGAAACAATCAATGATGAATAGTTAGTATAGCTTTAGAATGATTAAATCAATAATAACCAGGCACATTTATCAAAAAAAGATATATTTTCACACATTAATCAAAGAGATAAAGTTTCAATTGATTCTACGGAATATTTTCTCTTCCTAAACTTGAAAAAATGGTTTGCTGGCAAAACATTTACTAACAGTGAATGGGTTGCGCTACTTGAGTGGCACAACTTAAACCTGGTGCTGATGCTATTACCATTGCTGCTAAAAGTGTAGACAGTAGACGGTGTAGAGATATTTGTGTCAAAGTTTTTACTTTATTTGCTTGATCATGTTCTTCTGGTACTCCCTTATATGGTTTGGTATAAACGCTGTATATTACCCTGTAATTTGTTTTTGTAGTAAAACTATTCCTGAAAATGACATTTTAAATTTTTGAGAAATTTTTTCATGAACTTTACGCAATCCCTGTGAATCCACATTAATACAAAATTTTGTATAATAAAAGTAGTAGACTGTCAAACAGTGTTCTTAGAAGGTCCAAGAAGATGCAACTAAGTAAATATTACCATTTTAATTCTTTTAAGACACTTCTACTTCTAGGCCATTATTACTGGGCTATCTATAAGGTTTCCACTCTTACCAAGTATCCATGATGCAACAGGAAATTTCTCTGACTAGCCCTGATATGAAGAAGCTCAACCTTCAGCAGGTTGGACTTGAATGCTCATCACCACCATGGAAAACCAGGGTGATAGCCTCAGTTCAATGTTTATTATCACATTGAATTAAATTGTTTTTATTTTAAGATTTTAATTTAAAAAAGAAGATTAGCAGGTATCATACTTGAAAGATGGATTATTTCAATGCCCATGGCTGTTGACCAATGTGCCTCATCTGGACAGCTTGCGCCACTGACACCTCGTCATGTACTTTTAAGAAATAAAGCCTAAGTAATCAAGTGAAGTATTTAGGAAATATAAAAAAGAAGCTAAAATCAATAACATAACGGAATTATCAAGCAGTAATTAATTAATCATAAAACATGTTTTCATGTAAGTCTGAAGTAGTGGGGATGTAATAAAAAAAAATTGTATTCATGAATAGGGGGTAGGTCACATATTCGGCCCTTGCTCATTCAAGGGATCAGGAATCCCCTGATAAGCAATACTTATTTCAATTAATTCCAAATCTAGAATGCATAAATGAATTATTACTTAATTTTAAAAGATTTCTGGGGAAGATGAGTAATCCAGAGAGCCAATTACGCACCGCCAACACTGACCGGCCCGGAAATGGACAAGGGCCGAATATTCGGTCGCCTCCCAATACTATTTTCTGGCAAATCCCGGCATCAAGCGGGAAACTTTGGAACCAACCCCACCTCACTCTTGTCATTTTTGAATTTCGGCAGACAGAGCCTGTGTAATCAATCAGCCCTTGCCCATTAAAGGGTTAAATAAAAAAAAAATGATGATTTAAAATTTGATTCATTGCATACCTGAAGCCTTTTTTTTCCCCTGATACTCCTTCAAAGGCTGTTCAATTTTATTCCTATAATCCAAATATCTCCAGGAGGAATTTGTGGTTGGGACTGGCATGCCATTAGCAAGTTAACACCATAAGCATGTTTCCTTCTCTTAAAGAGGGAGAAACACCAAACAGGAAATTGGGAAGTGTGAAACAGGACTTTTCATTAGTCCTCAAAATGTGGAGATTTTTTTTGGTGATATTTTGATCTTTGGTCTCAGATTTTGGTCTCTGAGGTTGTGGGGGACACAAAATGACAGAAGCTTTACAGATACCCAATTGACTATGAAGTTAGTATGATAATTCATTCTAGGTCATTAAATTAGTTTTTCTTCAGCCAACCTGAGCGTTTCTTTTTCGATTTGCGGAAAGGTAGAAAAAAATAAAATACAACTCTGGAAAGCATATAATACCTTTTATTTAATAATTATATACCTTTCACAATGTAACCATCAAATAGTTTATTTAGAATATAAAAGGCAGCAAAAGATATTTAATGGAAATACATATGTGGTTATAAACAAAGAAGGATTGAAATGAAGTCTTGCTCCCAATATGAAAACAATTTTTTTGCGACACTGAACATACACTTATTTAAGTTTTAGCATAATACTATATTAGGATAAACATTTAACAGATATTTTCTTTATTTTAAATAAAAACATCAATTATTTGTATAATACACTTTCACAATGTATAATGGGATTCTAAGTTGTTCCCGTCAAATATATATTAATATATATATACACACACAACATATTATAATACAATATGCCACGTCATACACCATTTTAGCCTCACAGCAAACAACAAGCCATAGTTTTTTTAATTTTTTTTAAATTTACAACTTTCCTTTACTGGACAACATTAATATTATTAGGCCTATAAGGATACTGGACATTTTACTGTGTCACTTTATGAATAAATGCCAATTAAAAATAAAACCATAATATTAGACACATAGAAAACAACACGCCTATATTCTACAATATCTAGTGCTTCATTCAGGTCTAAGCAATTACATTTACATAGACAAATACAAATTTGTTTTACCTAACCTACATGTATTTGTTAATCTAATTTACATGCTCTACATTGTCCACAAGAGCTAAGCTGTTCTAATAATGGAAGTATTGGGCACCTTTTCTCTTCTAAATAAACAAACAATAAACTAGGATTGTGTTAAAGTCATTTCATGTTTTAATTGTAACGTTTTTGTTGTGGCACATGGTATTAAAAAACAGCTATTTTTCAACCTTAAAGATGTTTTATTAGAATTGCGTAGGCTTTCTAATATCACAACATCTTGCTGAACGATTGAGGCCATTTGGCTGAGTAAACAACAAAACATAATCTGTTATAAATAGAAGAATTGAGGCATTGCGGATACGAAGGGCGAAATCAACATCAAGTTCACAATAATTCCAGGTCAATTACTAAATAATTTGTTTATTAATATAAATTAATGAACATACAATGAGAGCCCCACAATGAACAAATGTTTTGAATATACTCAAGTGGAGTTCGCACTTTTGGAAAAAATATTCAAAAGCATTTTCCTCAAAACTATCTTTGTTGAGTTCGCCCTTCATATCTTCAACACCTCAATTAATGGAGGTAAAGTAAATAATTTTTAAGCCACAAAGTCCTGGGAGAACCAAGCTAAGCAGTCAATCTTGATTGATTTGGGAGCACTTTATTTTATGTATACATATGTGAAATTATATATAAAATTGTTTTACAAGTTCTTGATATTCCTTTCTGATAACCATTGGACTCAAGGAGGCAATGGAATGGAACCCCAATCTTGACTTAAAAATTACCTGAAAATATATATTCGTTATTTTTGGGAATCAAACTCAAATCAAAGGAAAAATTTACATTGCTAATTTACTCAAGTCCTTTACAAACCATGAAGTTGGGTCATTTAACAAGATTTCCATTATTGGCAAAACACATGAGATTTCTTCAACAAATTATTACTGTAAATTTAAGATTGAAAAATAACTGTAGTTTATAATAAAATATAAAAGATAAATTCATTTGAAATGCATTATTTAAAGCACACTTTTATTTTAATGAAATTCCGCTTTGTTCATTTATAACATTTGGAGAGAAATGTTTCTCTTTAAGAAAATATATTTCGATATGTTTTGGTTTAAAAATAATCAATTAAATGATATGTCCCAGACATTGATTGACATAAAAAAAATAATATTTTATTGGATATTATAGAGGTATAAATATTTTTTAAAAAAGTTATTTATTTTTTTTTTCATTTTAGAGAAATAAGTACCTATATTACAAGCAGAGTATCTTAGTTAATTTGTTGAAGTCACATTGAAGATCATATAAAGTGTAGTTTCATGCGCTCAAGTAGTAAATGTAGACATTATTCAATTTTTAAATTAATACTTGATAATATTCGACATGCGTATAAATTTGTTATGTTCCTTAAATTCTGGTTAAATCACATTGAATTGCAGGATTTGAATATTACTGTAGCAAGCAAACACACAGACCAAGCATATTAAGCAATCATTATTATTTTCAGACTAGAACTGTCATTGTTCTCTTGTAGAAGAAATATATTCGCAGAATCAAAAAGTGTTGTATAAAACCAATTTAAGCATTAATTTCTAAATGATTTGATTTATCAACAATGAACGCTTATTAGATACAAATACTTAAACATAATAGCTTGAAGAAATGGTCAGGAACCTCCACTGCATATCTTTATTTTATTTGACTTAACATTTTTAAGATCACGAATTGGTTTTGAAAAAGAAAGATATAGTGGAGAAGTTTAACCATTTATTCATTCTAAGCTATTATGATAAACCCTACTAGCCAAACAACTCCAATTGTAACTTAAACATACTCAGAAGCTCAAACATGCAGTCATTTATCAATTAGGTACAAGCGTATAGACATTCATTTTTTTGCAATTAGCATCAAAAGAGCAAAATACAAGATTTTTATGAAAAATACACATAGTTTCAACTTTGCAGGAGGTTTTTGCTTTTGGTAAATAATATATAGTAAGAGCGTACAATTACAAATAATTTATTTTTAAATTTTAGCAGTTTCCTAAACTTTGTATCCATTATGCATCTAAATGAAAAAAAATATGACCATTCTTGGGGAAAAAAATCTGAGCTCTAATTTTGAAACAAACTCTTTAATACAAGCAGCCCTTGCAATTGTTTATGAATATAATTAAATTCGATTAACTTTATATTCCTTTCTGACTGTGTTGATCAAGAACAAAACTCCTAACCTTAAACAAAATATATAGGTGTTTTTTAGAGGAACCAAGAAACAATAAAACATGTTTTATTGACATTAATTAATGTTGTAAAACCATGTTTACAAGTAAGTAAGAATTTTTTTTTTTTATTCTTTATGATGTGAACATTCGTCTAAATCAACGTGGAATTTTTCTGCTCTGAAGATCAAGAGAGCACTGATCTAATTATTCGAGAGTGATTTAAAAATCATATATTATATCAGAGTAATTTTTATACTGAGATTTAAATATTCTAAATAGGCCATATAATCCAGAAATTTATTTATTTATTTTAGGCATACAAAAGTAGTTTGAGCTAACAAGAATAAACTGGAGCAAAGTCTTGTGACTGCATCTATTTAAGTCAGCTTAAGCACTGAAAACACACCGTCTTTATTCTTCCTTGATTACTAAAGCAGGCTACACACGGTCAGGCCAAGAGAGTATTGTATATTTGGTTTTTAGTTTAATTGTGTAAAAGAGTTAAAACTGAACTTTCCAAATCATAAAGTTTCACATTAAGCAAAAGTTAAAAATGTGGACCCCATGGTACTTGATGTTAGCCTAATATCGTAAATGTATTTGGGAAATGAAAATTTACAGATTTATTGGCTTGAATTTGAATCCTTCAAGGGAGCAAAGGGAATATGGGGCGAAGAAGAACTGTCCAGTACTTCATAAACACCAGCAAACGGGCAACTTGATTTATTGAACAACTGAATCCAGCATATCTCCCCGAGGTAATTACAATTTCTTCAGAGAAATTTTAAGTAATTCTCCAAGATGGTCACCTTTAGGAGCCAATAGATAATTAATGAATAATTGATTGTGCAGATATTTTAATTATTTACCAACTACTTGAATACAATTATTTATAGTTAAGTGCTGTCAGCAATGATGGTGAATGCAGAGAGAAGCTTATTATTATTTCATTAACATGCATTTATCAAAATATAATTAAAAATAATTTGGACACTTTATAAAATTGGGTATTTATAAAATATCTGGACATTTGGCAGTGCTTTTGTAACATTTCTTAATTATGAATATGACACAATAGCAATATCAGTGTAAATGGCAATGAGACAATTCTTTTAGGAGTTATTTAGGCATTTGTATTTATTATTTTAATATCAGCTTACTTGAAAATTGTTCAATTTAAAATTAATACATCTCAAAAACAAAACAAAAAAAATGCTGAAATGCACTATTTGAAAAATTGTGAATCTGCTTTCTAGCGACATGTTTATTTTCTTTATTCAGAGCAAGCAACAACCTTTAATTATAGGATCAACAAGTGATAAAAATGAACAGATTTGTCCAAATGCCATTCACCAATTAGTTTACATTATTTAAATAATGTGCACACATATTTTTTCAGCTCTTGAAATTCATTTAAATGTATTATAGATTATTCTAGAATTCCCCCTATTTGTATTTATTATATATACACAGATTACACAATATAGACAGTTATCAAAGATTGACAATAGTGTATTTATCATATTCCACTCAATAAAATAAAAGAATAAATAAAAAATGTCACTATAAGCTGTACAATTGTGACATTTCGTACCATCATCAGTAAATACAAAGAGAAAATTAGTCAACTTTTTCATACAAATATAATGTTTTCATTAATTTAATTTAATAATAATTCTTAGCACTAACACATACAAAAGTTATAAATTATGAGGTTAGATTTTGCAATAGGTAATTATATATAAATATTTTTCACTTTAAAAATACCAGTCTTTTAAAAGAATAAAAAATTAACAGATTAAAAAATAATATCAGCTACTTTTTCTAGCCTAATGTTTAACATCAATTTCAAAATAGGAAAAAAATAAATGTTTAGCTCGAGCCACACTAAATAAATAAATGATGAATTATTGTTTTTTAAATAGGGAGTTGCTAAAACAATTAAGAGTAATTTCTATAAGTTCCACTTAACCAAATCTAAATTACCACAAACAGTTTGCTCAAAGGGAAATTATATTAATTTTATTGTATCTAATTTTAATTGAATTCTTCGTAGTTTTGAAGCGTAGTGTTTCAAGGGTTTTTGTGAAATGGATCAATGCTATTTTTTTAAATTATCAATAAAACTAATGTATTTTTGATTCATTTTTTTTTTTAATTTTTTATTTATTTTTTTTTAAAAATGTAATTAGTTGATGAGGTCCCAGAGAGTATTCAAACAAACTTGCTCAAAAGAAGTAATCTTAAAGTTCAAAGAAAATGGATTTAGAATAATCATGGGTATGAAGTGTTTTCTACTTATTGCCAAGCAAGTTATGGAACATCAAACTTATCTGTGAAAATGAGGCAATTTATTGTCAAAAATGAACAAAAAAACTTCTCTTAGGAGAACAAAATAAGAAATGAACTTCATAATGTGATGATGAATTTTTTTTGTATTTCTATTATTTTATTATGTTTTATACATTTATTATTTTTAATGTTTAGAAGTTACCAATTTTTTTATTTAAAGTTCAAAATTTAACAAGGAAGGCCTTCAAGTAAAGCAACTTATTTCTACA
The DNA here is from genome assembly GCA_946811695.1 of Gonocerus acuteangulatus. Taxonomy (NCBI): domain Eukaryota; kingdom Metazoa; phylum Arthropoda; class Insecta; order Hemiptera; family Coreidae; genus Gonocerus; species Gonocerus acuteangulatus. The sequence goes on along the minus strand of OX328123.1, from coordinate 74,851,269 downwards.
CACAATGTCAGTTACAGGAAAGAAAAAGGTATACAAGGACAACCGAGAAGGTACATGGTACATTTTAGCCATGTATCTTAGCAGGTAAAGTTGTACAAGTGGTATATTATTTTTTTGGTACTTACGTATTAGCTTCAACACAGGTTAAATATGTGGGTCTCAGAAATCTGGAACAATCACTGGGTCAGAGGACTGGATCAAGGCGTTGATTCAGTTTTTGCCAAAATGGCGACTGGATTATCAACAATTTGGGTTGACTAGAGTTTCGATATGATTTTCAGCGAGAGGAAACGCGTAGCCCTTACGTTAATAGCATAATTGCTATGTGTTTCCGCTCGCTCAAGGTTATATCGAAACTTAAGTCAATCCAACTTGTTGATAATATAGATCAAGGATGGTTTTTCGGAGGATAATGGACCGATATGCAACTCAACATTGCTTCGAAACAGCCTCTTTTATCCTTGCTATTGTGTTGTCGCCACAATATGAACTCCACTAAATATGATTGAAAATGATGCCTCGCTATCCCCCTATGTTTCTTGTTCCTCAATTCGGCACTTCCCCACATTCTCTCCAACAACAAACTAGGAACAACAAACAACAAAATTAGGAAACCGCTTAACAACAAACAAAGAAACACCAATTGCGTAAAAAAACACCAAAGGGAACAAGACGGTTACTATAAACACAATGACCAATGACCAAGAATTGTTTATAGGAATAGACCAATAGAAATGTGTTATCCATGATCCAGATCTCTGAACGAGACCCACATCTTTAACCTGCATTGAAGCTAATACGTAAGTACCTTTTTTTGATGTTACCTTGATTTCATAGACATTTTTGAAATATATAAGTAAATAACAAAAAAAAAATTCAAAACAGGTCATGATGGTTAATGAATTATATTTTTTAAGTAATCCCTCTACACGAAAAGTAGCTTTAGTTTGGATGAAGAGTGAAAAAAGTCAATCTGTGGTTTTTGAATGCCAGAAACAAATGTATATATATTACTGTTTTAATGACCCTAGAAACACTCAGGAATTAAATTAACCATTATATTATATTATGGTAGTATTTTGTGGCCTAACTCATTCTGCAATAGCAAATGTTTATGAAGTGAAAAAATTAAAAATAAATACATAAATGGAAACACTACAAGAAAATGAAAATGCTATTGAGCATCAGTATTTCTGTCTCAAAAAGCTTAAGCCATATAAACTACAATACAATCATGGAACATTATTTTTTTTTTTACATTTCTATTTTTTTTTGTTCAACACATAGAAAAAGGTTTCAACAAGCACTGCTTTATGCTGTGACCAATGTTGTGATACCTCTACATCATTATCACATTGTTCTGACCAACATTTGTCAACAAGTGACAATATAAATATATATTTTATAAATAAAACACTTATTGAATATTAAGTACACACATTTATAATATACTTATATAAATAATATTTTATTACATTATACTGTACATTTAGACAAAAATCTTATTTTCTCTAAGTAAAAAGGGCTAATAAATTTTATATTATACATCACATATACATAGTAATTAGAATGCAATAGAATAGAAATGGATTCAGTTGAATGAGAAATTATTTTCTACAGGAACTCCAATGGCTTTACCTCACACAATCGTCTTGTGGTTGTCAGGGAGAGATAGAGAAATAATGGGGGAGTCGGAATTGTAGATTAACACAATGAGCGCCTAGTGTTCAAATAGAACCGCCGCTCAGGTTGATTTCAAGGTGAATGTGATCGCTTTGGACCTGACCAAGTTGCCTATGTAATTTACTTATTTTTTTTGTACCTATGCTCCATCCAAAAAAAATACTAATGCCAAAAGTAGATTCTTTTAGTTCTCTATTTTATTATTTATATGTCATGTCATACTAAAATATTTAATGTTATATTTGAAGAAAAAAAATGTCGGCCCAGTACAAAAGTTCACCAATTCTTCAATGGTGCTCAACTTATAAATATAATTCATTGTTGTAATCCTGCTTTCTAAAAAAACATTTATTGGAAATTTAAAATATGGAAAAAAATAAGAAATTCATTATATTTATTATTTAAAAACATACACGTAGGCCCCTCAAAATAAATGGTTAGGGGCAGTGTATTGTATTCAGATTGATGAGATTCAAGGGGTCTGGATATTAAAGCAAAAATGTCACCAAAAACCAATAAAATGAAGGTGTTTATGAGATAATATTATTAAATTTATTACATCATTCATATGGGTATTCATAAAACCCATGGTTTTTAACTTTTCCTTTGATCAAAATTACATGTATTTAAGAAAGATATATATAAACAACACATACCCTGACATGTATCGTGCAATTGGTTTATTTTTAAATTTAAATATAAAGATAGCGAAAGATCATGTCCTTGTTCGACAATTTCCATATCTTCTCTGATTGTGTATGCGTCTCCAGAGGTGGGGTGATATAAAAGATAAATTTTCTTCTTTACTATGGAAGACTTCTTTAGATGGAGTTTTTCATTCTGGTAGCCAGATTTTCCTAAATGATTCTAAACATCCAGTTATTGGGAAGAAGAACTAGATTTAAAGAAATCTTCTGCGAAAGAATTTATTCCACAAAATTTAACATCGGAATCAAAGAATATTTTTTACTTTGAAGTGAATCGGTAACCCGTCAGTTGTTATACTATAAAAAGATTATTATTCCTTTAGTTGACAACACGTTGCTCATCTCCTTACCAATTCAAAATATACTACTTCTACTCGAATTAAGTATTAAAGCTGAGGAGTTCATATTTTAATCAAATTAATTACAAACCTCAACAATATTTGCTCATATTCATATTTTGTAAAATACAAAGAATCCATTTCCATTTAAGTTCAGTAAAGTTTCTTTGGGAACAATTTGGTCACGCTAAAAATAAAATTACAAAGATATTTATTTATGAATTTATTACAAGAAGACTTTATTCTCTTAGTTGTTTCTTGAACAACTACAATAATGTCTACATAAAATGGAGTGAAATTATATTAGTATTAGGAAAAAACGTTTTTAAAATAAAGGAGGGAAATTTGAGAACGAGTGAGGATATAAGGTGTTACACACCTTATGAATGTAACGAACTATTTGAACAAATAAAAGTAATGATTTTTCTTTGAGATAAATAGAAATTATTGGTAATTGAGATTGAAATACTGCGTACATGAAGAATTTACTATTTAATCATTTGACTTATAAACAGACCCGCAGAAAACCAATTCATATTCCAATAAAGTTTAAATGTCTAGCTTAAGATACTCTTAGCATTAGAATAATGGTTACTTCCTTCTGAGGAGGATTTTTTTAGTTTTTTTTAAAATTACATTCCCTTATAATAACAACAACAATGAAACATGAGTTCGAACATGACAGACAAGTAAGCACAAAAATGTTACAATAGGATTATTTTTTAAATATTATTTTTATGATTTGTTTGGCAGAGAAAACTTTAAAAGCTTAAAACTGTGTCAACCTCATGACAAACCTCCATGTAGTCTGGGTTGTGCATAATATCTTTGATGAGATCTTTAAGTATTGAATATCGTGGGAAAATTGGGTACACCTTTGAGTTATTATATTCCATCTGCAAAAAATACAAATAATTAAAACATTATTCAAACATTTAAAAAAATGATGTAAAAATGAAGGATATGTGCTTGTTGCATTGATTTTGTAAGCACCCAATGCAATATTCTTGCCATGGGCGTATATAAGGGGGGAGGCTGAGGGGGCTGTAGCCCCCCACCCCGAAATGTTGTTTTGTTGAGAACATTTCATGTAAAAAAAGGAGGCTATGACAACAAAAAATGTCTTCTACATTTACCCTGGTCTACTAGGTGTCCAGAGGACCTTAAAACCATTTTACACTAAAATATTTAAAATTTTCCCTACACCCCAAATGCCTAGGTGCTCCCAGCCCCCCCCCCCCAAATTATTTTCTATATACGCTAGTGATTCTTGCTTATGCATTTCATAAAAAATATAGAAATGAGATGGAGATAGTAAGCCGTTGTGGTCATACGAAGTTAAGGGATGGTTGGGATTCGGAGAAATTTTTCTCCTAGCCAAATCCCAACCATCCCTTGACTTCATAAAAAATATTGTTCCCCACTAGCCAACAACTACTAAAAGGATTAAATTCTTCATTTGAAATAAATTTCATACATCTTTGGAGAGAAATAGGTTTCTCCTAATTCTCTATTAAAAAATATTTTCACTTTCTGAAAACTATATTTTCCTTAGGTACTAGTAATTGTAAAACTTGTAATTGTAAAACTTGTTGACTGATCAATAACATTAGTGAAATGTGGAGTAAAATTACAGTTAAAAACGTTAAGCTTCGTACATTTATTTATTAAATTAAAATTAATAAGGCACAAAATAAAATGTATTATTTTTTAAATATAGATTTACTAAATTTATTTTCCTTCCTCTCAATACTCTAAAATAAATTAATGAACATTCCCAAAATTAATTAAATACATTTTTGATAGAATGATTAGGAGACTGTGTGTATAATAGAGGCACGTCTGAACGAACGTTGCAGACAGCAGAGGTGGCGCTTTGCAAGTCTCGACAAGTATTGAATATGGAATAGACAAGTTTCTTCAAGTAACAGACGCTGAACTTCTTAAAATATTATCTGCATACATTGATAGGTGAAGTCGAGCAAACATTTTAGTTCTTCGCTATCAAAAGCAGATAAAATTGGACCCAGGCTTATGAATTATGACCCCCATTTTTTCGACCTGCCAACATAGACCCCCGTTGAGTCCCTCTGTGGACCCCTAGGCATCCACCTGGACCACTTTGGGAACTAAGGGTTTAGTGCAATTCTGTAACCCTATGTCTGCTCCCTATGGACAAAAATAATCTTTGAAGATTACCGATCCTGACATCAATAATATCACTGGTTCTTTACATGTTCTTCAAGGAATCCTGGGCTTATATTTCTCTAGAACAATTAAAAGCTATGATAAAGCCAATAGGCTGGTTTATAACTAGCAGCCTTAACATTTCTACCTAATGGAAATATAACATTTCTATGTAATTGATAACTCAGTTAAAATAAAAATATAATGAGTTCTTTGAAATCTTAGCAATAAACGTAAATAAATAAACAATTACAACAGGTTGAGTAATTCAATTACCTATGACAATATGGATCGGATATAGGAAATATTAGTCTATTTCATAACGACTCTCATCTTACTTCCAAAACTTACGTATAAGTAATTCAAACATTTAGAGTTGGGTCTTTGTACTTAGAGTAAGCACTTGGCTTCTTTCCAAAAAATAAATAATGGTGTATCTATAATGGCTGTCCTCCACCTTCCATAAGCCCGTCAAACATGTTTTGGAAATAGGCGGGCTATATAAGGATTGTCCATGGACTGGCAAGCCATTGTAAGTGAGGGAGCAGAGGTGGAATCTCAGGAAACGATCATATCACTCATATACGGGTCAATCCATATAAGTGGTCCAGAGTAGGTTGCTGCAAGATTTTAAATTTTTATTATTTTTTTACTATTCAAACTATCACTTATTGAGAACAAAAAAATGTGGTTATTATATTTTTTGAATTTTTATTTTGCTATTGGCGGCCATTTTTATATAAACAAAATGCGGCCATTTTTATATAAATAATTTATTTTATAAAAGTAATTTTATCTACTTTACAATGGTTTGATTGGATTTTATTTACCACAAAGGGGTTTTAGCGCGGTTCCTCCCTCCCTTCATAGGGAGGAACCCCGCTTATAAGAATGATCTCATGAAACAATCCGGAAGTGCCGACTAGAAAATTTCGCGTTTCAGAACCCCTAGAGACCGAAAATAACGGTGGTTCAAATTTGTATATATATATATATATATATATATATATATATATATATATATATATATATATATATATATATATATATCGCGGATTTCTGGCGTCCCTAATGGTCCGATTTTTTTTGATGAAATTTGGTACAAAAATCCGTCGTCCAATTTGAAAGGTCAAGTTCGTTAACCAGCAAAATCCGCCCACTGGAAGAGGGCGTTTGGGGCGAAATTCGCGCAAAAAATCGTTACGCTTACGTTTTTGAGTTCATGTGCTTGTAAGTACTCGTTTTATAGGCTTCTTGGGCTAGTAAAACGAATGAAACCATTTTTAAGGCGATAGCTTTAACCGTTTCTGAGAAAATCGGGAAAAAAGCTGTTAAATCAAGTTTTGGTTTGGTTACTTAGAATCATGAGGTTCAGATAAAAATTTTTTTGCATGTTTGAATTTCATCAAAACTAACATGTTAAACTTTTGGTTACGTTTGGAGTTAAGGAAGGGTTAGAATAAAATATTTTATGAGCAGACATGAAAAGTTTTGGGAACTTCGTATAATTTCATTAATATCTCGAACACGGCTGGGAAATTTTCATAAGTGGATAAAAACTATTTGAAAGCTTTCTAAATTCTCTACAAAAAAGATTCTGAAACAAGTTTTGATTAGGTGATGTCAATCGGAGAAATAAGTGCTTAAACTTTGAAGTAATTGATTTTGTTTATTCGAACGGTTCTTTTTGTCTGTTTTTATTCCTTGTTATTTTTTAATTGCTTATAGTTGGATAATGTATTTGACAATAAAAAATATTTTCAATTGCCTTCATGCTGTTGGTTTTTTTATTTTATTTTTTAATTGATTTTATTTGTAGAATTATTACTATTGTAAAATAATACAGGAATATGTGAAAAATTTTGATATTTTCCAATTCATTGAAAGGTATGAAATGAAGAATCGGTAGAAGAGGATTCTAGGGTCTGGCGGATCCGACCAGGTAAAGCCATAAAACCATTTGAACAAAGGCCGAGGGAAATATTATCTGTTACTATTCTAAGCTTTTCAAATGACAATAGGGATATGAACAGGAACCGCGCTAAGATGATGCAGTTCCTGCGAGTCGGACTTTTTAGTAATCACTACTTATTCATACAAAACCATGATCGACGACAAAAAATAAGAAATTCGAATTTACTCGGTTACTTTTGGGAATTGAACCATACTTTATATGAACCTTTTCGTTGCAGATGAAGTCTACTGTCACCTCCTGAAAGGTTGATACATACCCTGTGAATGTAGGATACTTAATGTCACCGCATAGATATTGGCTATGCCCATATTTTAGTACATTTCAGTATGTAATATCTTTTATGACTGTTGAGTCTACAAAACCAAATTTTCACTGTTTATTCCTCTCATAAAGAAGTACAAATGGGCCAAGTTTCAAATTTTTATTTTCTTGCCCATCTGAGATATCGGGCTCTAAAATTTGAAATTTTTGAAAAATCATCAAATTTAAAAATTTATAATTAAAAAACTACAGAAGCCTTCAACATGAAGCTCTATTTACTTAAAGCCTGGACCTATACCTTTCACCAGAAAAAAACACAAACATATTACCTTTTGCTTTCCCATATAAAATAAATCTTTAAAATCGATTTTCACAAATTAATTAGAATAAACTTTAATGAAATATTTGGGCCATTTGACTTAAATTTAGGTCTGTCATGCTTAGTACCTTTATTTAAGTCCATTTTATACTGACTAGATTGGTTGCTGTTTCAATGTTCTAGGATGAACAGTATTGGAGAAATCCGCTTTTCCGCAGAACTCTGAAAATCCTAAAAATCAGCATTTTGTTGATATAAAAATGGCCGCCAACAGCAATATAAAAAATCTTCTCAATAAGTTCTATTTTGTATAATTAAAAAATAAAAATCACCAAGCAACCAATTAGATTATTTCTGGACCACTTCATATGGATTTACCCATACAGGAAAGTAATACTGGGCACCTAAATCAACATACTAAATAGTATTACACTATCAATTAATTTTTCAAAGTATGTTCTGCGAAATAATATATATATATATATATATATATATATATATATATATATATATATATATATATATATTATACTACTAATTAATATTACAGTTATTATTAATTATGACTATTAGTTATGAGTACCTTGAGTTCGCGGATAATATTCCTCAAGCCAGTATACTTCTTCAACAAGCGATAAAGGTCATTTGTCATTTGGGTATTTTCAGCTTCTATCTGTGAAGTGACCATGTCTGAAAAAAAGTGATAGAAATGAATGAAATTGTGACCTTATGTGATTGACTGAATCAAATTTGAATAATTGCCTTTTTATTATACTTTTTTAAATAATTAATTATTATTGGACTCCTGAATCAATACAAAAAAGATAATCGTATTTTATTTTGAATAGTTTATCTTTGATTACATGTTTAATTTCTGATTCAACTGTTTTGTAAACCAAGAAAAGACAAATATTTAAATCATCATTCATAATTGAATCATTAATAGGAGGAGCCAACGGCCATATCCACATTGAATACACCGGTTCCCGTAGATCACCGAAGTTAAGCAACGTCGGGCGTGGTCAGTACCTGAATGGGACCTGAATCGACCACGTGCTGTTGTATTTTCAAGTAACAAAATCATTACACTTACAATAAGATTATTTTGAAAAAAAAAAAAAAAAAAAAAAATTAATAGGAGGATTGGAACTTCTATCAGCCATTGATATCTCTGGCGAACATTCCCCGTCAGGTGACACTCCCTCCATGAAATTCTGAGTGAGCTGATGTAGATTATGTTTTTCTTTTGCTCCTCTATAACCCTAACGTGTCATCTAGACCATTTCAAACTTTTTCTCCAAACTATTCTAGACCATTTATATTTACGTCTCAAGATAAATAATAAAATATAAATATGGGGCTAGTAAGAAAATTCCAGAGCCACTTCTGGAGTAACTTCCAACTGCACGACAAAACAATTGTAGTAGAGGCTAATGTTTTCGAGGACAGGAAAAGGTCATCTAAATCGAATCACTCAGAGTTACAAAAAGGAGTGCTGTGACATCTGACAGTGCATGCCCACTACACAAGAATAGATCCACCAAATGTTCTGAGACTGGGATGATGTGAACAGAGGCAACTCAAAAGTCAGGCAGGAGCTGTGTCATTTATGCAGCAAACGTATTTCCGTTTTTATCCCTAGTGCCATTTGGAAAGCTTAGAATAGAAACAGTTAATGTTTGTCTTAATTGTTCGTGAAACATGTAACAACATGTAAAAAAGTAAAATTGAAATCTAAAAGCAAGAGCTGATAAAACCTTATTGGTTAGAAAGCTCTCCATGTAATCTACCTTGGTGTGAGTCTAGATTTATTAACAGAAATATAAGTGTAAAGCATCTCAGACTTGAAACACAAATGTTCTTCCTCCAAAGAGAAAAACAATAAATTATGGTTGGTAACATATTTATTTTCACAAGCATGCGTTGATCATTAAAAGAAAAATGGTCTTTGAACTTCAAGAAGAGGAAAGAGAGCTTCAAGGAGTCCGTTATAATACTGCCATATTGTTGAAAATTCCTGTATTCGTAGAATGCAGACATAGGTGGGCCAGCATATAAATATGAGGACAGGAATAAAGTGACAAATCATCGCCGTCCTTATTACTAACATTTCTGTGGATAGTGACTCTTTGGGGCTGCTGCCTTCTCGAGAGGTTACGATGAACACTAGTGTGGTGTCCTGCCCTCAGGTGCCAGTTTTAGTGTTTATAAATAGTAGAGGGCATGTCATTACAGGGTTTTTCATGATTTCCATCCAATACCTTTGAAGAAGAAAGATTAGAATCCCAAGTTCGTTCATGTTTCAACCCTATGTAATTCTGTATTAAAGAACAGAGAATAATGGATTGTTGCCTGCTTAAACTTGTCTTTCTTGCTAACCTTCACTGCATCAGTCTAGTTAGCTGCTTAGTAACGATTTGTTTGTTTAAGAGAGAAAACGGGAGGAAGGTAGTATAGTGCTGTTATCCCCTAGATCAATTTTAACTTTATGCTCTCGAATCGTCATTGTTGCACAAGTGCTATCAAAGAAGTACTTGAAAAGAAGCTTTCAAAAGCAGCGAAGACGCTACAGCACGGCTGAGTGAGGTTAAGTTAAACTTGCACTCTCTTGCTAATTTGTTGATTTCACTATAATAATATATTTGTTTAAAACATAATTTTCTCCTTATAAACCAGTTTATTCAAATATTTTGAAAAATGTAAGTTTTTAATAACACTTTTAAATAAGGTTTCAATAAACCCGTATTGACACGTAAGTATTGGGTTTTCATTACCTGTCCTTGCGTTTTTTAAAGAATCCTTACGCGATGGAGACAAATGGATGTCATATTTGTTTTTAGCACACCCAAAAAACATATAGTTCAGCTTCAAAACTCAAGAAAATTGTGCAAATGTGAAAAAATGCAGGCCTGTGTAATTGCTATTATTTGCATGAGAGCTATTGCGAATTTATTTATTCTTTTTGGGGGCTTATGTAATGAATTGCCCTTGAATTAATTTTGTTAATTTACACTTAGCTTACGATAATTATTTTGTTATTTTAAACAAATACATGTTAAGAAAATGTTCACTCAGCGAAACCTACTATCCGGCGGTTAAAGCCATAACCGTCAAAGAGTCAAACGCAACAACATTTTTTAATATGTAAACTAAGAGAGTAAAATATGTTTTTGTGTCATGGTATAATGGATGTATATACTGGTTTTGTTAAGTGACAATCGTTTGTCTTCTAAAAGCGCCCACATTTCTAGAAGCAGGAGACAAAAAAAAAAAAAAAAAAAAAAGGTTTAAGTCTCTGTCGGACTTGATCCCTTCCCCCAGAAAACTTTGTCAGGTGGAATCATGAAGTATAAAAGAGAACGATTAAGTAGGAGCAGGTGGCCTACTTGGCTAAGTGCTTCCTTACTTCCCCCATACTTACCGCTTAATCTTTCCAGTCGTTCTTTCCTCTTTTCCTCTTCTTCGGCAAGTTTAGCGGCGGTCTTCACGCCTTCTCCGGACTTCTGCGTCTTCTCCATGATGGCGCATGCTCGGAGTACGAAAGCCGGTACTGTCTCCTGCTTCTCCTGACGAGGAATGTCCACTAATGTCCAGTACTGGGTTTCCAGGCGTATCACATCCTACACACACGAAACACAGATCAGCATGCAATATTTATTTACTAAAACTATTCTAAGTCTTGTTTAAACCATATTTTATTATTGTAACTGAGTCGCTTTTCTTATCCTTTTAGAAATGCACTAATGCCGAAACACCGTAAAGAAAAATGTGAGTTGGTTTTTCTTTTTTTGCCATATACATTATGTGTAGTGAATATTTTGGTAGTCAACATGTTACGGGATTTCGTTTTATTAGCGGATATTGGATAGCGTCGTATGAATGGCGTGTATTAGTATGTGTTTCAAGATTATTATTTCTTCTTCGAATCTCTATTTCCTGCATAGATGCACGGTCGCCAACCATGATTCCAGTAACGTTGACAACACCAGGTGCATTGAATGTACACTCCAGATAGTTCTTTAGCGGGATAGATGACAATAGCATGATTGTTACTTTGTAATTTGGGCATGTGTGATTTAAATAATTTCAACAATTCATTCTGCTCATCCAATAGGTCACTGACGATGTGCCTGGCAAACCCTGAATTGTGGTTAATGTAGCCCCAACGTGCATCCAGGCGATTGGCGAGTGCGCTTTCGGAGTCCTCACCTCCCTCAAAGTAAACTTGTAAAACTTGATGTGGTTCGTTTGGCATTGGCAGCAATGATCCCACTTTGTGATAAACTTGGCCTTTGATTTTCAATGTTGAATTAAATTGTCGACCATTTGTAGCATCGTGTTTAACTATTTCCGTTGTTCCGTAACCTTTGTTGACCTTTCCCTCCGTATCCGTAAAGCCTCAATTAATGGGGACGAGATAAAGCATTTTTAAGCCCCAAAGTCCTGGAAGAACCAAGCTTAGCAGTCAAACTTGATTGATTTGGGAGAAGTTCATTTCATGTACACATAAGTGAAATTATATATACAAATGTATGTATATGTATATGTATATGTATATATATATATATATATATATATATATATATATATATATATATATATAATATTAAGGTATTTTATTACTTACCTTTATCATAGCCTTAAGAAGATTATATCTTTGGAAGACATTTCTGACAGATTTACTCTCGGTGTACTTGCCCATTAGGCCTACGAGGGCCTTCTTGGCCGTATCGTATGAATCATCGAGTCGGATCCTTACAGCACGGAGTCTCTCGTTCGTCTCTATGACCTCCTCTTTAGAAAGGCCGCCTAGAAGCAGGATAAAGAGGCGTAAATAAAGTCCATTTATAAAAAAAAAAGTCATGTCATAAATTTTCTCTCGCATCCAAGCAATGCCATATGAAGAACCATTATGGTGGAAAATGGACGTGTGTCCAGCTCGCAACGGACAAGCTATAACGAACTGGCTCAATCAACATTATCCAGGGATATGGATTGGGAGATTTTGATCTGTGAATTGGCACTGATTTGACGTCGCTTAATTTTTATGCGTAGGCTTAAGTCGGAAGTGTACAAAGCACTGCGTATTCTGCAAGGAGGAGGGGGCGAGGTTAGCTCAGTGGTAGAGCACTGGACTAATAAGCTGGAGGCCTGAGTTCAAATCCCGAGCAAGCACTAAAGATTTTTCTGCAAGGAGGACGCCACTTGTAGAAACTTTTATAATTTTCGAAATAATTCTTTTTTTTCCACATTAACCTGAGACTTACAGTTAATCATTAAATATCAATTTCACAATTAATTTCTAATAAGATAACAAAATAAACATGACATTAGTTATATTCATCAGTGTTTTCGCCCCCCCCCCGGAGAAATTTGGAGACAATCTCAGTTCTTAAAATACCATTGGAAATATTATTAAATTTTACAACTTTTGTAAGATTTGGCAGCTTGCAAAAATTGTTTTGGAAGAGTGGTTCTCAAAAATGTTTCCCTATTTTCACGTTTTATATTAATATGAATTTTTTTAACAGTTATTGCAGTTTGAAAAGGCACTTATGAACATTGAAAGTGCATTATTCTTAACGAAAATTTAATGTTGACTCAAAAAAGTAACGTAACGTTGAAAAGCAATGCGTACAAGGAGAGAAAATTAAGGGTTTTCTACAAAACACGTGTTTTTCTAAATAATCTTTAGAAAGGCATGTCTGGAACAAAACGGTTAGAAACGTGAGGTTCGCAGGTTTTACCTGCATTTTTGTCTTGTTTATTCCCCTTTGTATTGTCATCTATTTGTGATACACTCTGTACAATTAATTTATGCCAATAACATAAATAAATATGAATATCTACGGAAATAATTCAGTTAATATTATGTGTATTTTAGAAACATACACAAATATAATCATAAACCATCAACGCAATATTATAACAAATTAAGAAATATATATGACTTAATTTATTCCTTTGTATAAGGCGTATTCCACATAAATAATTAGCATTGCGCCTATTCAAGTGCCAGAAGATACTTAGAAGTGGTCCACTCGCCATCCATATGATGACTTCCACGTTTCCACATGCATGTCACACTTGAAGAGGGAGAAAATATGAAATGAAGTGACACACAAAGAAAAAGGAAGTGTTACGCCGTAGACAAGAGAAAAAAGTCCGACTCGCAGGAACTACGTCATCTTAGCGCGGTTCAGTTATTATCCCTAGTGTCATTTGGGAAGATTGAAATAGAAACCACTATTATTTTGGTTCAACTTTTCCCCCGTAAAAAAAGGGCCCCGTACCAAGGGGCAGCGTACCCTTATACCTGGAATGGCACCCGCCACTGGTTGGCCAGCCCAACTGCTACAAATAGTTATTTCAAATATCTAAATGTTTCTAATTTTCTTGATTTCTTCTACAGTAATACTAATTCTATAAATAAATGCAATTAAAAAAAAAACAACAACAACCCATTAAAATGTGAGATAAACAACTACGAAAACCCGGTTAAAAGAGCAAAACAAACACATTTGAAGTTTTAAGCACTTATTTCTCCGATTTACAATGCCTAATCAAAAATTTCTTTAGAATCTTTTTTGTAGAGAATTTAGTAAGCTTTCGAATGGTAAGTTTTTGCTTCCCAAGATTCCCAACCGTTTTAGAGATATTAAGGAAAATTTACAAAGTTACCAAAACTTTTCATGTCTGTTAATAAAATATTTTATTCTAACCCTCCTATAACTCCAAACGTAACCAAAATTTCAATATATTAGTTTTGATGAAAGTTGAACTTGCAGAAAATGTTTCAACTGAATCCCATGATTCTAAGTACCCAAACCAAAAACGGTATTCAACAACTATTTTTCCAATTTTCTTGAAAACGGTTAAATCTATCGCCTTGAAAATGGTTTCATTCGTTTTTTTTTTTTTTTTTTTTTTTTTTTTGCCAAGAAGCCTATAAAACGAGTACTTACAAGCATATGAACTCAAAAACGTAAGGGTACGATTTTTTTTGCGCGAATTTCGCCCCAAGCGCCATCTTCTAGTGGTCGGATTTTGCTGGTTAACGAACTTGACCTTTCAAATTGGACGACGGATTTTTGTACCAAATTTCATCAAAATCGGATCATTAGGGAAGCCGGAAATGAGCGAACAGACAAATATATATATATATATATATATATATATATATATATACAAATTTGAATCACCGTTATTTTCGGTCTCTAGGGGTTCTGAAACGCAAAATTTTCTAGTCGGCATTTCCGGATTGTATCATGAGATCAACCTTATAAGCGGGGTTCCTCCCTATGAAGGGAGGGAGGAACCCCGCTAAAAAGGGAAACTAATTTATAGCGAAATTTAGCATATGTTATAAATGTAATGCATATAATGATATTTTTTTTTATAGTAAGGGCATTGTTCTATTGAATAGTAAGTAGAATGCACTTACTTGCAGTTCCTTCATCCTTAACATCTTGCACTATCCTCCGTACGCTCTGAGTGAACTTCCCTACGAGATTCGTGCTCGTAGCTGAAAATAAATACAAATTAATTCAGTGTTAGCAATTTATTTTTAAAATAATAAAAATATCAATAATTGCTAAAATCTGCGCTAATGGCCATGATTTCGTTGCGCCATAAAAAAAAAAAAAAAAAAAAAAAAAAAAAAAAAAAAAAAAAAAAAAAAAAAACCTAAAATCTGCAGGTTTTTGTTAATTAATAATTCAAAGTAGAATATATAATTTAAATATAAACACAAAATGTTTCCAATGTTGAAACCTGTAGTACTAGTGATTGCTCAGTATGAGGAAATTATTATTTCGAGCGAAAACAAGATGGGGAGGGTTGTATTAGAAGGAGAAAAGAGACAGTTCCCCTATTCTCTAGTGAAAATTGATATATTCTTTTGGTAAAAATAAGAAAAAAAAATTGTTTAGTCAATATTCGCAGAGTTAAAAATAACAGAACCAATACATTAAAAAATACTTAAATTTATATTCAATTGAATTAATTTATATTCAGTGTAATTGTAGTTTTATTAATAACAGTGCTTTTAATAAAAACAAATATACGTTATTCGCAGCTCGCAAGGTATATTTTTCTCCTTGTTCAGTAAGCTTGATAGATTTGAATACGCTGATAAAAAGTTGATTTAAAAAAAGTCCTACGCGCAGGAGCTGCATCATTTTAGCGCGGTTCCGTTCTTATCCCTAGACTCATTTAGAATGATTAAAATAGAAGCTGTTATTATTTTGGGTCCACATTTCTAGAAAGGTAAGATCGTAAACCTGGATGGGTCGGCCAACCCTTCCTAGGAAGGACCGCGCTAGGCAGTTGAAAAGCTATATCTTGGAAATCCAAATCTCTAACATTAAATTGTTTTTCTTATTTTTCTTAACCTGTTTTATTTTCAAATACATTATCAAACTATAAGCAATTAAAAAATAACAAGGAATAAAAACAGACAAAAAGAACTGTTCGAATAATCGAAGTCAATTACTTTAATGTTTTAAGCACTTATTTCTGCGATTGACATCGCCTAATCAAAACTTTCTTCAGAACCTTTTTTGTAGACCATTTAGTAAGCTTTCGAATGGTAACCTTTCGCTTGCCAAGATTTTCAACCGTTTTCGAGATATTAATGAAAATATACGAAGTTACCAAAACTTTTCATTATTTCTAGCAACAGAAAATTGGTCTCATTTTACCTATTCTTTCTCATGTCTGTTAATAAAATATTTTATTCTAACCCTTCCTTAACTCCAAAAGTAACCAAAATTTCAACATATTAGTTTTAATGAAAGTAGAACATGCAGAAAATGTTTTAACTAAATCCCATAATTCTAAGTACCCAAACCAAAAACGGTATTCAAAAACTATTTTTCCAATTTTCTCGAAAACGGTTAAAGCTATCGCCTTGAAAATGGTTTCATTCGTTTTCCTAGCCCAAGAAGCCTATAAAAAGAGTACTTACAAGCTTATGAACTCAAAAACGTAAGCGTTACGATTTTTTCTGCGCGAATTTCGCCCCGAACTCCATCTTCCAGTGGGCGGATTTTGCTGGTTAACGAACTTGACCTTTCATATTGGACGACTGATTTTTGTACCAAATTTCATCAAAATCGGACCATTCGTCTTCGAGCTAGAGAGCGAACAGACAAATATATATATATATATATATATATATATATATATATATATATATATATATATATAAATATATACATATATATATATATATATATATATATATATATATATATATATATATACAGATTTGAGCCACCGTTATTTTCGGTCTCTAGGGGTTCTGAAACGCGAAATTTTCTTGTCGGCACTTCCGGATTGTTTCATTGTATCAACCTTATAAGCGGGGTTCCTCCCTATGGGGGAGGGAGGAACCGCGCTAAAAGTATATTTGTTGAAGAAGCAGGCGTTAATCGGAACGATAAACCCCGACACAGGGCAATACAGACATTTTAATAAACATCCTCAAACTCACTTTCATCTTAATAGAATTTTCCACCCTTTGATGTAATGCCTCTTCGAAAGGTCAGAGAGGGAAAAAAACAGTTCACGCTTTTATGTTTTACCTTCGATTAAACCGATCCGACAACACGTTCGCGAGTAAAGAGTTTAACGCCATAAATAATTTCAGTAAAACCGTTCATTAAAAGTGTAACACTTTTGCTCGTTTCTCTTATCGCCCGAGAAATGGAAAATTATGAATTCCACGGCCGATACGACCGTAAAATGACCCATTTAAGCCTTATTCATTTACGATTAACCATTAATCGTTCAATACTAGTTCACATATCCACAAAAATGCCGCGCAAAGCATAGAGAGGAGCAGCGACGCGAAGCAAGGATATTTGTGGGTCTCAGGAACTAGACAGTGACGTACAAGAACGCGAAAGAGAGATTTTGCCAAGATATATGAGAAATGTTCGGCATTGTAGAAAACGTATACTCGCTACGTCCCACTCCAAACAAATTATAGAATTAAAATCTACTGGGTCGAAGATATGATTACGGTCCGTGATTTTTGACAAAACAAACGGGATAGGTATTCGCTTTTTCGACAAGCAAGACGAGACTGCTGGTATAATTGATTTCTCAGTGCCGAATGATGAGAATATCCGCAAAGCTCGAGAAACTACGTAAACATCAAGATAATAACTGTAGCTATCATCTCGACAAATGGATTAATTCCCACTACAACAGTGTGTGCCACCAAATACTTCAAGCTATCCGACGAGCTCAATATATTGTCGCAACAAGACATTTTTTAAATGCCCATAATTAAATTGGTTGGAAATACCCTCTGGTAAAAATTAATTCAAAGGTTGCAGCGATAACCCACCCCTATAATAGTTTTAGTTCGTTGTAGGGAGGAACTGATGTGCGCAGACGTGGGGCCTTACGACGCATCTTGAGTAACGGTACAACGCATTCCCATATTATATTATACAACCTACTCATGGTTCTACTACTTCCAGCATCTCAAAATATAAATATAATACGTAATAATTTATTTTATCTGTAGAAAGATTAATTCAATTCATGCAACACTTTAAATAATGGAACTTTCTCAATAATATTCAACTAGTTTAGAAGTAAATTTACCTGAAAGGAAGTGAAGCAGATTTGAGAGAAGTGGAGTATTGTACCTTCAGTATCCCGGAAAACCCGGGAGACCCCGAGGACCCAGAGAAGCAGAAACTATATAGGTATCTGATGAGTGATCAGCGGCACACACAAATATTAGCTACTGCAGTACTATGCTTGTTATGATTTCCCCTTGGCAGGCACCATTAAAGGCCCAGGGACTCAACATTTTGCCGACAAAACTAGGAAACAGTATTTTCACTATGCGCCCGAGTTTCGAACAAACCTCCTCCAGAGCATAAGTTGAGTGCACCACTGATTGTGAGTTAATTTTTTTTTTAATTCATTTATTTATGAGCACCCGCAACTAAGGTGATGTGCTCGAAACAATTATACAGATACATTTCTAGTTGTAATTAAAAAAAAAATAATATAAATAAAGAAATACATTGGGAATTCTTAATAATAACAGATAAAATACATTAGAACAATGTTCATGTAGTTACAAAAAAGGTCTGTTTACAATTACTTCGTGAAAGAAGGTGTAAAAGAAGAAGCACTGTTGTTGATACTGTGAATAAGGTATATCCAAGATTTGATAATGAACAAAATTATTAAACAACGTAAGAGTCGGGAAAACGAGAAAAGCAGTAACTCTTAAGAGGGGAAAACGTATTAGTAACATAAAAGGTGAAAATAAGAAGAGAAGGAAGAAAAAAAAATAAAATAAAGTAAATATAGAAGTGAATAAGTCAAAAAAAAAAAAAAATAAAATAAAGTAAATATAGAAGTGAATAAGTCAAAAAAAAAAAATAAAATAAAGTAAATATAGAAGTGAATAAGTCAAAAAAACAAAAAAAACAAAAAACAAAAAAAAAAAAAAAAAAAAAAACGTTGAGGGTTATGGTGCTAAATTGATTCCGATATACGAGTATATTTCGTATTATAAACACAAGAATATTAATGTATAATGTCTAGAAATGAGGATCCTTTAAAGTAACGAAGAGTTATATTATATATATTTTTTCCCCCTTTTTATACAGTATACTTGTTAGATTTTATGATATATGTTTATGTTATGAAAATGTTGTAATATTGTTTTTATATGTGGGCTGTCCTCCGTTAACAGTTCTTGAATGTCATAAGGTATGTTTAGTGGATTTCTCTGTCTGCATTCTGTAAGTATATGTTTTATAGTAAGAGTCCTGTTACAGTATTTGCAAATAGAATCCTAGGATCCTATTTGCAAATAGGATTGTGAGTTAAACTCGCCCCCAAATTACCTTTCAGAAGAAAACTTGAACTACATATATTTCAATATTGCTATCAGTTGAATTTGGAGGCGTCAATTAGCTATTACTATGAGATAAAAATTTCTATCTGTGGCAGGATTGTTAGAGTGTGTTATCCAACGAAGAGTTGGTTAAGAATTCATATCGAGCTTCTGGAAAGCTGATTTTGCATCATGGTTGCGACCTTTTGATAGCCCGGGACTATAAAAGGACATAGAAGCATAAAACCGTTAAAAAAGGACCAAAGGAACTATGAAATATATCTTTCGCACAGATATAATGCTTAATGGAAATTGATGATTCCTTCTACAAATTTGTCGGAGTTTGAAAAGAAGTCCTGATGTCTGTAGAGAATTTTATGTGACTTTGCGAGTAGGGTGTCGAAAGAGAAACTGAAAGGAGGGGAAAAGTTTGGTTGGCTTAGGTTGCACATCCCGCATAAAAATAAGGCCTTCTATTAAACAGTTTCGACTTGCAGCCAGAAAACTTACATTTATTTATTTCTACAAAAGTATTTATTCTATCCGATATATTATCATCATTTGACGCCTACTCGTCTTCCAGATGTTTGTTACCTTCACCGATTTACGACATTTGACAAAATATTAAGAGTTGGAAAGACAGTTTATTTATTTAATCCTAGGAAACGCCCTCCCCCTTAGCGAAAAATATGAAGAGGAGACTCATTGGGAGGGCGTTCTTGCGTACAGCGTGTCATGTCTTTCCATTTTGTCTACCTTACTGGAGTACCTCCCGCGCTGTTATATTACTACTTGCTTTATCTTCAGTATATTCATACTTGTTTGGGATTATTTCAGTAGTACAGAAGAATTTTAGATGAACGTAGTGCACTGTAACTTCCTCAAGAAATATTTTTCAGTTGCGAAGTGACATTTCAAGTACTTAACACTATTTTCAAGTATGCCAGACTATCTCAACTAGCCCAACTGACTGGGATTGCCAAGCAACTTGATCAAAGTCAAGCTAAATTTACTGCTAGCATGTTTACTAGTACTGTGAGTAACCATAATTTTAGTTTTGAGTCTTATCGACAGACTAGTTCTGAGTCTGTTCCTTCTTATTCAGGCCGTTTTCAAAAATGATTGCAGATACTGGGGTTCCAGAAACTAATTGGACAGATCATTTAATTGTTAATATGGACCATGAATTAAACAATACTTTGAATGACCCTACATACCCAGGTACTCCTAACAAGAAAACATTTCATGATATTCTCCTAGATTTAACAGGGCATTAAAAAAAATTAAAAACATAAACAGTGAAGCTATCAATTTCCGATAAATTTTTCAAAACCTCAATCAGCGTGTAGCTGACTACGGATTGCGATTAAAAGCTGCCACTAGATATTGCGATTTTAATGAGTTCCTGGACTACATTTCATACAATGGGTGATAGGTGATGGTATCCGTGATGCTATGGTTATTAAAACCCTTTCAAATTTGTAAATGCCCTTGAAATACCTCAAAATTTAAACACAACTTAAACAGCCTCTGCTGAAATAAAATTTCACATTCCTCAAAAACAAAATAAATTTGCTCACACTAGCCGCTCTAATGCTAACTCACAATTTAGGTCAAAGAATAAACAAAGATACTCTCAAACGTAGTTCTTCCTCTGCCGGCCGAAATGCTTAACTTAGCGAACCTTCTGATTGTCCGGGATGTGGGAAACGGCATTGGCGTAAAGATTGGCCTTTTGAAAATTCATCGTGCAAAAAGTGCAAGGAGCAAGGATACATAGCTTCAGTTAGCCGTAGCTCTAAGGCAGCAAGCCATCATACTTCAGAAACACACCATAAAAGAGAGGAGAGAGAGAGACTGATTAACCGAATGAATGTCTACGAAAGTAAGTAAAATAAATTTCAGCTGAGATATGAAAGAACAAGAGAAAAAGAGTGAATGGCTACCTCCTCCCTTGGAATTGAAGAGAGAGGAGCAAGGAAAGCTGACAGTTGAAATAAAGCTTATAAAATAGAGGCAACTTGTAGAAGCTCACCACGTCCGCTAGGATTTACCTTATCCCAGACCCTCCCTCCGTCTTAGGAGTTTTTCTTCTTTCAATATTATCTTCATGTAGTATTAAAGTCATATTTTCCTTCTACTATCATCTATAACCTATTTACATCATGTATATGTCTTACGAAATATGTCATAGTTATAAAATTAGTTGTCTTAAAAGAAATTGTATTGTTGGGTGTACATCTTTTGAGGTTTTGAATGGCTTTGTGGTTGAAGGCTTGCACTGGCTTTCTTCAAATTTTCTTTTAATTTCAACCGTTAAATTCTTCGTTAAGATGGTAATTTATTATTTCAAATTATGTCGAATATTTTAACCTATAGGTTTAACCTCCCAGGTGGGTTATCAACGTTATACATAGGAGAAGAATATACGGAGTCTTGAAAAAAACGAAGTATTTTCCACAGAAAACGACGTAAACTATGTAAACCCTTCCAAGAAAATGACTAAACCGACAACTTTTATTGTTGCGAACCGAAAAGGGCCAAATGTGGCGAGGGTCAGAGCATTGAAAAGTTCAACGAAAGCTGTGTTTTGCGTTACCAGCATACTTACCAAAGTAATCATAAAGAATCCAGGTCATACCAGTATTTGTGAGGACACTGCTGTAAGAAAACTCTCCATACCCCCTCCGGAACAATAGGGGAGAAGGCTGCACTAACGAAATAGTACTGAACGACAAGAAAATCGAAGTATGTAGCACTAATTACAGAGAGCACACTAACTAAAAAGAAAACTTTAAAGATTTTGCCAGGATATCATACATACTATCTTGCGTTAGAGAACACGATTTAATGCCATTCTGATCTCTTCAGGCATTTATCATCGCCCTTTCTCTTAGTCCTCTCATTACTTTTGTAATTTTATGATTTCTTTCACTACAATTTCTTAAACTGAACTAGATTCAGAAATAACATAACATAGGATATATACTAAATATTGATAAAGATTAATTAGTCGTGAACAGATATATAAATTAGCAATAGGCAGTTTTAACACAGTTTTTGTACTATACATTATGAACGACTATTTAGTTATTAACCGATTCATAAATTAGCGATCAAAAGTTGCCGGTCATTCCGTATAAGTTATATATTAAATATTCATAAAGACTATTTAGTTTTAAACCGATTCATCAATTAGCAATCAATAGTTTTAAACACCAAATATATACTAAACATTAATAACGACTGTTTAGTTATGAACCGATTCATAAATTAGCAATCAACAAACACAGGTTATATACTAAATATTGATAAAAAGTATTTAATTAGAAAAAATCAAGATTTCCTCAAGACTTGTTCTTGGTCTATTTGTTGCCCCCGCCGCCGAGCCTATTCAGCCGGCGCGCCGATTTCGTTGGCAGTCTTGGACGAAAGGGTGCAGCGGGTGGGGGAGGGGAGGAAAACTGCGAGTGTACTGCTTGGTGACCGTCCGGCGCCATTTTGAGCTTACCTTCTGATCAAGTAAACGCTAGTGTGTTGTAATAGTTGATTGAAAAATGACAAAGCTTGTATCGGAAAAGCGTAAAATAAAAGAATTTTATATAAATATGCTCTTTAACTCAACAAATAAATCCAAATTTTGTGGGAGATATTTTGTAAACCTCGCAATTGAATAGAAAAACTAAAAAAAAAGTCCCACTCGTAGGAACTGCGTCATCTTAGCGCGGCTCCGTTCATAACCCTTGTGCTATTAGTAAAGGAATAAAATCAGTAATTGGTAGGTTTTGATGTTTCGTTAAATATATAAATTAAATCCTAAGGAAAAGGAAGTTTAAGGCGCCTCAAGAGGAAACTGACAGTATCCTAAGCGGAAATGACACTCCGCCTTCTCAACGTTCGTCCTGCGAAAAAGCAAAATATCATAAATTTTATCATTTTCTTGCCTTCTTTTACTAAAAGACTAATTTTACCTATAATTACAGTTTGAAACAATCAATTAAAAAGTGATTTAAACAAACACAAACCCCTGCTCAAAAGAACAAAAAAACGCTTTCGAAGTTTTAAGCATTTATTTCTCCGATTGACATCACCCCATCGAAAATTGCTTTAGAACCATTTTTGTAGAGACATTAGTAAGCTTTCAAATGGGTACCTGCCCTTTGCCACAACATTCCTACCGATTTCAAGATATTTACGAAGATCCCAAAAATGTTCATGTCTACGAATAAAATATTTGGTAATACTGAAGTTTGGCGTCCTCCGAACCGATTATTTTCAAATTTTGCACTATAACGTATTTTGATTCACTAAACACGAATCCGTTAAAAAAAGTCACTCTCAACTAGGACAGAAGTTATTAAGCACTTAAGTCAACTGAGGTTATAAGAGCTGGCGTAAACAACATGCGCATGCGCGGGTAAGGAAAAGTCCGTAATAAAGAAGTCTAATTAATATTTACCATCAATTATTTAAATTTACCAGCAGTTATAAATTCAGAAACATTTTTTAAATAATGAAACATTCTTCACATGTTTTGTTTCGCTGTTGAAAAGTACTAAATAACAGAAATCCCTGAATTTAATGCGAATATTTATTTCGCTTTATATGCATACATGCTATGCGTTTCTGTTCCAACTCGCTAAAAATAATAGAATTCTATTAATTTTAGCGAGTTGGATTGACTAGAGTTTTGATATCTTCTTGAGCGAGCGTAGCAAACGGAAACGCATAGCATGTATGCCTATAAGCGACAGGTTGCGACGGGTGAGGAGGCCCTTAAAATTTACAATTATTTTTGAATAAATAGTTTATCAACATTTAAAAAAAGAGTTCTTTGTTTCCTAATTTTACATTCCTGCGTATGCGCATATTTACAAAAACGTTTACGCCAGCTTTTATAACCTCCATAACAGTGAACTTTAGTGCTTAATAACTTCTTTACTAGTTAAGAGCAACGGATTCGTGTTACATATATATATATATATATATATATATATATATATATATATATATATATATATAGTAATTACAATTGTAACATCTCCCTTGGGGGTTGAAAAAATAGCCCACGCCGCTAGTAGGAAGTGACAATGTGACCAGAATGGAACCGGATTGAGCTCGGGTTTAATTCGTCACGGCGGCACAATTGCAGTCACTACCATATTATCCTTGTAAGGGGTTGGAACTTTATTAAATCTAGCACAATGGTATGATATGAATATAATACAATAGCTGGTTTATTAATTAAAGGATGAACGTATCATCAAATTATATACTAAATCGAGGCAGTGTTTTCCTGTGTATTAAATACCAAAAGGAAAATATCAGTAATGAGCAATTCAGATTTTTCAGTTCAAAAATTAATGGGGCTTCAATAAATATGACGCATGGGTTATAATTATAATGATCTGAAATGTTACAAAAACCGAGGTGCCAGTAGTAAATCATAAACTTGTATTTTAACTTGTACAATGGAGGCCGTGAGTGTTAAGGCACTTAACACTCCGTGCCAAAGGTCGTGGGTTCGATTCTCACTAGGAGTGGTGGATTTTCTTTAGAAAAAAGAAAAGGCATCAGTCCTATGCTGGCTAGAAAAGGATGGTAACCTTTAGATAACCCGTCCCAAAATTCCTAGTTAATATTAATGGACGTTATAAATTAAATAAATAAACTTCTAAATTAATGTTAAAAAATAGCTTACTTTCTATCAGAAAACAAAGTTATTGTTTATTTTAAATATCATATGATTAGTTTCAAAGGTATTTCTTAGTTTATAATTATTACTGATATTCACCCTTTGATGATCACCATACTTCATATTGAATCGACAAATGATTGTTCTATTTTTCTTCATGAGTAAAATTGTTATTTAATATTATTTATTCATTATTGCTCCACACTTGAGGCAAGTAGCATTTAATTCCTTTATAGTAAGCTCATATAGTCGATGTGTTCAGCAATGCTACTCCAAAAAATTACTATTTACCACAGACAATAAGGTGAGGTATTGCTTCAGTTCAGAGAACAAAAAATAAACGTTATAAATAATAAAAAGAAATGCAAGATTTTGCTCTTTTATATTTTTAATGAATAGATAACCTTTTAAATCACACAAAGTATTTTTGTACCAAATTTCATTAAAATCAGAAAATAGTTGAGCCAGCTAGAGAGCGAGCAGACGTATATGATCCTGATCTATGGCATGGAAAATGTGAAATTTTCCCAATGCGCAAAACGCGCTAAAATCTTTTAACATATCAAAATCACTAATCCTCCAACTGTCAATAAGCACGATATTAATTAATCTTTATTTTTCTATTTAATTTGAATTTAGTGGCTACCTTTCATTAGGGTAATATAGAACCCAAGTTTGAGAAATCTATTTCTTTTGATTATTGAGAGAATCTATTTCCTTGGTGGTTGTTCCTAGTAAAGGTTGTAAGGGTTCATCCCAGACAGCGTGGCGTGGTTACGGATTCCTACCTGGAACTAATTATTGGAGAGGTGGTGCTACCACCTGTAGCTATTACGGCACCTATTGATTCATAATCATGTTCCGTCCTTCCCGTACCAATTTCCCACCAATATTGACAGGTAACCTTCAACAGGCGAATGTGCAATTACTCAGATTTAATGCGGGATTTGCAATTTCTCATGCCGAACTGGTTAGGATCATTTGCATAACTTCTGTAATCATTAAATATCAATTTCATAAAGAATAATTTTCATTTATTTATGATATCACCAAAATACACATAATATTACTTTTATTTATTTGACGTTTTTCACTCTAAAAATAAAAATTATATTATGAAATGGAGAGATAATCGCAGTTCTGAGTATACCATTGGAAAGCTTACTAAATTTTACAACTTTTGTGAGATTCGGCAGTCTGCAGGATTTATTTTGGAAGAGTAATGATTTTCGGAATGTTGTCCCTAATCAGAAGCTTTTATTAATTTCTACTTTAGGGATTGATATTATGGTCTGAATAAGATAATTTTAAACATTGAATGTGCATTACACTTAAAGCAAATTTAATGCTGATTTCAAAAATGTAATGAATCGTTAAAATAAAATGTGTAAACGCAGAGAAACGTGGAGTTGAACTGTAAAAAACACGTTTTTTTCCTAAAGAACCTTTAAAACGCCATATGTCTGGAACGGAGTGAGATAGAAATGTGCGGTTGGTGTTGTTGAACAATGTTTTTTGTTTCATCCCCTGAAGGATTGTCATTAACTTGCGATACACCCTGTATATTTGGCAATTACCACTCACTCACTGACCTATCACGTTTCAGAACCCATAAATCATGACCTCACACCCAGCCCAAATCACTTGACAGAAAAAGTAGAATTTTTGCACAGGGACTCCCTTTAGAATGTAAACACTCGCAGACAGTTTTTTTTTTTGTTTGTTTTTTCCATATTACAGTTGGTAAGTATTTTTTGAGGGGTTTGAATTTTTAGTTGGCTTTAAGGAGCCCAGACACGCCTAGGCAGCTTGCGTTGCAAGGACGATAACAGGTCAGCTGTAAAGGGTTATCTCTAGGTTCTTTTTTATATTTTTAATGATCAGGTTACAAAATTATTACTATAATTGTTTATTTAAATTTTTGTTGTTGAGTAAACCCCAACCTCTAAAGGAGTTTTCTACTTACAGGATTTTGGGATAAACGAGGAAGGGAGAAGGTAGTTGAGGAGGATGCGTGAGGGAAGATACTTAGGAGTTGAATGGTGAACCTAGAACAACTACAAAATTCTGCTTCTAACATCGTCCTGGAAGAAAGATGGGAAACACTTGGAGAAAGAATTATACGGATAGGAAGCCATGAATCCGATGGATGATTCAGGCAGATATAATATTCAATATAATTTTAAAAGGCCCAACTTCACAAAGTCCTGTGTCAATAATAAATGGATTTTAAAATTTAAATAAAGAATATAAAATAACTTATGAAATAAAGCAAATAATACGATACAAAAACTTATAAACAAATAATTTAAAAAAAAAAAGGAAATGTTTTCATTTTGTCACGAGGGATCACAACAAAACATAATGTTGTTAAAACCTATATAAACCTATGTAAAAGGAAAATCCTGTATGTTATACATATATATATATATATATACATATATATATACATATATATATATATATATATATATATATGACAAATTATTAATATATATAATATATAAAAGTCTGTTCGTGAGTGGGGAACGACGCAAAGTATATTTATACATAAGTAATGTAATGAAAGAGGCGTTTTGCAGGAAGTAAACTAAAAATTGAAAATAATTACCCGTTTATTAATGTACAACAAGAATTCATGACCAACCTATTTTCTCGAGGAATGCAAGTGGAATAGACTATCTTAAATCAAAAATGCCATAGATCATGAGAAGGAAGTAAATAATGTATTCCTTTTTCTGAAACTCCTGAAGGAAGCAAGACATATATGGAATGTATGATGGGATTCTTGGGACGGCGAATCAAGGTTGGAAGGATGTAACAACCAGCCCCTATAACCAAGAGTAATTGCCTTCTGATCGGCCCGATGGTCCATAAAATAGAATCCGAGGAATAAATGAAGAGGATTCCCTATAAATAATGGCATACATATTGCAGAAAATTGCAATATTTCAACCATCTCTTATGTTATTACTTTTACATATATTCATTCTTATAGCCCTCCTCCTTTCGAAACATTCCTTCCCTTTGTGCGCAGGTAGGGTGACGACCTATTCCGAATCTTGGCACAAAGTATGTAAAACAACTCGTTTCTTAAATTTATATCATTCGTCATTCATTAATATTGAAATATCTTTTTTTTTTAATACAACTTTTGGAAAACAATTTGAGAGCCTTTTTTACTTTACCCAAATTAATTACTTATTTCTAAAAGAGTGATTAATCTTTTTATTAAACTAGCTGAATGCTCGTGCTTCGTCACGGCAGATAAGTAGTTCTTTATTGCGTTAAATAATATATCATCGAAATTGACGCTACTACAGCTAGTGTAAAAAGTAATCTCGAGGCTTGGTGTCTACAGTAAAATATGAGTAAGGATTTAGGGTTTTTCGCCCGCGTAATTCATTTTTCCTGAGATCATTTCTTATGTAGTGCTACTTATGTCCTATCAGATGATCCCCGAGATTTCAGTCGCAAATTTTGCCGCAATCAGTCGTGGTTTTGCCTGTGCTTTTCTTAAAATTGATCTTTCATCACATATATTGAGTCTCTTCGGTCTCCTGATATGATATTTTGCTCCCTCAGAGTTGGTTGTACTATACCGATTTAATATGTTTGATAAGGCTACTTGGCAGATGTTTACAATTTTTCAAATTTCTCGCGAGCATTTGCGCCTATCATAGTAAATGTTATTCATCGATTGGTAAGCAATCAAAGTATAATGTTTATTGACACTCGGGTGCTCCGGACCAGTGTCAAGAAACATATAACCTAGAGATTACCAGTGACAGGGGTTTAACCACTACAGGTTAAAATTCGTTGTCAATAATAAATGGACATTAAAATTTATGTGTTCCTGTTTCCAAGATGTCATTAGGAAACACCTATTATATTTGCGAGCATTACCAAGAAGTGTTCTGACTGGGGAAGCTGATAAGTGAGGAAGCTGTGCAAGGCTTGGGGATATTATTACCTCGGATGGACCATCACTAGGTATAGCGTAAACTCTATAAGGGACAAACACACACCTGCAGGGTTAATTGTCAAATTTTGTGAAACTCTGAATAAATAAATATGTAACTGATTCGGTGGTTAAGTACCTCATTCATTTGTCTCAAAATATTCTAGTTTTGCTCTACAGTTCAAAAATATTGCTCGCAAGTTCAATTTACTGCCTCAGTTGATCAACATTCTCTCATTTCTTTGATGTAAAATAGAAAATACTAAGACTTTATAAGTATAAACCTTCTACTCTAGTTTTTCCCCCGTCCACCTTGTGGTCAGCATATTTGCATGTTGAATTTGTAAGGCAGAGCTTGCTGAAGAGAACAAGCTTGACCTAAGAGGCTGACTCTCCCATAGCTGAGTCAGCTAACCCCAATTTACCGCCCCTTTACATACTAGTCGGGGTCAGCCGCTATTTCAGGGCTACTTCAATTCTCATATTGACGCTAAATGCGTTCAACGAATTATTTAAAGCTAGGATTTTTAAACATTTTAAGATTAAGTTACCGAAACTATAGTAATTATTTATGTACATTTTTGGTGAAAAATAGATTTATTAATCCTATACGTGAAAATTATTAAAATTCCTGAAAATAGACCCTTGTGCATCGACGATTCTGCCACGCCTGGAAGTCACTCAGGAACTCCAAGTCTACAAGGCTTCTCAGAAACCTTGTAACGTGAGCCGGAACGTTCACCATCGAATCTCAGTGCTTTCCGTTAAGTCGGTGGAATAAAAAAAAAGTCACAAAGAGCCACGTCAGGAATGTAAGGAAGCTAGTAATTAGGGGAACTTGTTCTGGGTCTGGTATTTGATGGCGAACAATGCATTTCCGTATCGCTGTTCCAGCGAGCACTCCTTCGCACTGACAGATTCGAAAAAAAGTCCGACTCACAGGAACTGTATCATCAGCGCAGTTCCGTTCATATCCCTAGTGTCGTCGGTAAATAGAAGCAGTTATCGGTAGGTATTTCGTGAAAAATATACAATGAAACCTCAAAGAGAAGTAATATAAGATGTTACGCGTCAAAACAGGAAACTGATTGTATCCTAAGCAGAACTTATTCGATCTTCTTTCTCAACGCTTGCTCTTGGAAACACAATAACAATGTCTGTCATTTTGTAACATTATTTTACTAAAATACTCATTTTACTGTTGAATGCAATTTAAAGCTCTTGAAGAGAACAAAACTAACAATTTCGAAGTTTTAAGCATTTCTCTGATTGACATCGGCCCATCGAAAATTACATCAATTCCTTTTTGGTAGAGAATTTTATTAGCTTTTGAATGGTTACTTTTTACTTACCAATAATACCAAAGGAAACGGTCAACTTCCATACCACTTTGAATATACCGGTTCTTGTTGTTCACCGAAGTTTAGCAATGTCGTTTTTTGGCCAGTTCTTGTATGAGTGACTGACTCTGGAAATACTAAGCATTATAAAGGGTGGGATCTTTTGATAGCCAGGAAGTTTATATGCCGTAAAAAATAAAATGTACGTTAAACTTATTTAAGCGTAGATCTCTTTTTTCACCAAGAACACATTTTTTTTTCTACTGTTTTAACTGTCTGTATTTGATTTCCATAGGGGTCAGTCCATATCAGATCATCCAGGCCATGAAACCCATGTCCTCAGAATTGCCTGAAACTTTTTTTTATTTGTTGAACTGGTCATTCTAATGATATATTCCAAATTTTAGTTAGATATCTTCAATGCTTTGTGAGTTATGAATTTTTAAAGTTGTCTATAAAACTTGTTTTTGCTTTTACCGACGATTTAAGTCAAAGCGACTTTTATTTACTAAAAAAATCATTACTCTGTTAATGTTAATGATATCTCAAAGGGATTTTCACCAAAATGGTCACAATAATATTTTGAATATGGAAAAAATATATTTACTATCTGTTATCTTTCTGGTTGCTAAGTATATTTATTTAATAACAAAATTTTAATTTAAAATAAATTAAAAAGATAAAAATTTCAAAAATCGATAAAAATAAAAGGCGCTCCATAAAATCAAGTTCTTTTTTCATGGATACATTCTTAAAAGTATAAACTATTAGATTTTAAAAGAAAAACTCTGGGATTTTGCTGTTAAGTATTCTTAAATCAATAAAATATCATAAATTCCTTTTTTTTAATAATTACCTACTTAAACGTCGGGCGTGGTCAGTACTTGAATGGGTGACCGACTATGTGGTGTTGGCATTATAAAAGGGTGGCGAACTGTAGATAGCCCGACGCTAATAGCCCAATAGTTCATGCGCCGTAAAAAAAAAAAAAAAATTACCTACTTAATGATTAATATATGTGTACTGAAGCTACATTTACTATTACTTAGGTTAATCTTAATATAAACTTATGTAAATAAACTATTTTTAAAGTTTACTATAAACTTAGTTTTGGCAGTTTCCGAAAATTTAAGTAAGTAAAGTTTTGTTCGAAATGGTAAAAACTACGTGTTCCGGGGGTCTCCCGTGGTCTAATGGCTAGCGCCTTGGATTCATAAGCGGGAGATGGTGGGTTCGATTCCCAACCTCCGGCAGGAATTCTATCATCCCACGGCTCGCTGGTAAAATTCCTCGCTGCACCCTGGATGTCGGCGCTAATGACCTAGATGTAGATGCGCCGTAAAAAAAAAACAAAAAAAAAAAAAAAACCACACACAACTACGTGTTCCGGACACAGTCTTGGCTGAACTGAACCGATCCTCCGGTTTTTGCCTAGAATCCATTATTGTTTCCTTTTTAACCAGAGTAAGCTTTATGTTATCTATTTTTGTACTATAAAAACCAAAAAATGTCTGGCTCCTGTTGTACATTGAAGGTTTGCTTTTATTACAATCCGCTTAATAATTCCGCCAATACCGTCACGAGGGGACTTCCCATGACTGATAGCAAAAAACACCATCACAGTTTTTACTTCTGGATAATTAATTTCAGAAATGTTGTGACAATCTTTTGAGTTTCATAGACAAATGCCACGTCATCTTCCGATGCCTCGCAGAGATCGGAAACTTTCAGTTCTTTGGTGTTTTCTTGTCTTGTATAGATGACAACTAGATGAAAAGATCAACTGTTGTTGTTCCAATAATAATCTTGGCTTCATTTTGCAACACAAACGAATAGTTTTCACTGTAGTCAATTAGAATAAACAAAAAAAAAATTATAGTAAACTTGAAAAATAGTTTATTTACATAAGTTTATTTTAAGATTAACCTAAGAAATAGTAAATGTAGCTGCAGTACCAGGGTGTAAAAAAATCATGATTTAAAAAAAAAAAAATCAGATTTATTTGATTTAAATCAGATTTTTTTTATTTAAATCGGATTTTTTTTTTTTTTTTTTTTTTTGGTTGAGTTTAAGGATTTAAAAAAATCAAAAAAATCGGATTTATTTGATTTAAATCAGATTTTTTTTATTTAAATCGGATTTTTTTTATTTAAATCGGATTTTTTTTATTTAAATTGATTTTTTTTACTAAAACTGGCTTTAAAAAAGAAATCAGACTTTTTAAATGTATTTAGTCTATATAGAGAGCTAGTTATTACCTAGTTGTTCATTATATAAACCTGTAACTAAAATATTTGTTTATTTACAATGCAAATAATAAAATAACTATTCTAAAGTGGTGGGTCTTAAGTGGATAATTTTGGGAGCATAGCAGAATTGACGGATCATATATACAGAGGTTGAAGTTCACCTATATTTTGAAATCGGAATTTCGGTAAATTTAAAGACTTAAATCAACAAAAATCATTAATTTTCGGCGATTAAATTTAAATATACAGAAACTCTGGTCCCAAAATATAGGACAATTTAGACCCCTATATATAAAATGACTTAATTTTCGAATTTTAAATCAACAATTTTAGAAATGAAGCTTTAAAGAAATATTAATCACTAGGGAACAGATGTAATTGTATTTACATATTCTTTTCTGATTCGTAAATCCTAAGTATTGATGTAATTCTGCACGTTTTAAGTGTTTTAAATGTATTTAAACATTTTTTTATTTTACATATTTTGTCAAACTCTATATTTTTACATATTCTGCCATAAATACATATGTTTGCTACATATTAGCACTTTCCTCCGAAGGAAAGTAGCTATTGAGGTTGCACTCATGACGGAATTTTTGAAAAATTTCTTCGAATCTTTATCGATTCTGCCTAGTAGACACCAAAAATGACCCCAGCTAAAATTTATATATATATATATATATATATATATATATATATATATATACATATATATATATAAATATACTAGCTGAATACCCGTGCTTCGTCACGGCAGATAAGTAGTTATTTTATTGCGTTAAATAATGTTTCATTAAAATTACGTTACTATACAATTCTGTGCAGTTTATTACAGCACGGTTCCCGTCATACTATATTTTATTCAATGGGCGTTAAAATTTAAAAGTTTATGTTTCCAAGAAGTCATATGGTAACACCCAATATATTTACGAGTATTACCAAGGTTATAGGCGAGGAGGCTGTGCAAGGGTTCCAGATATTATTGCCTCACCTAGAAAACTCTAAGGATAGGCTTACCATACATCACGGTTTGACCGGGACTGTCCCGGTATTTTGCAATTGTTTCGGTGACCCGCCCGGTTTTATCAATGTCCCGGAAAAGGCTGTAAGATGTAAAAAGTAATGAATTCATGTTTATAAGAATCTTTTTTAAATCGGTTACATTTCTACAATTAACATTGTTACTACTGCTCACAGTGTCAAAGAAATCAGAATTAATCTAACTGTAAAATGCTGGAACTACCCGCACAGCTCTGCCAGCTGCCAGACACTACTATTTGGCTGAGAGATTGTTTTAAGAAAATCAAATAACAAAAAAAGTTCCGTTCTTATTTTTAAGGTTAGGGTAGACTAACAGTTTAGGATTCCCACTTCCCGTTAGTTGCTAGGCTTAAAACTCACCAACCATTTTGCTTATAATTTGTACTCTTTTTATCCCCCCCCCCCCCGGTATGCCCATCCCATATTAATGTGTCTCGGATTAACTCTCCAAAAATATGGCAAGCCTATCTGACGGGGACAGGCAGGAAAGAAACGCAATTAAAACTCTATGAGGGACAGTTAATTTCTAGTAATTCAAGGTCTGCCATCATAGTTGAAATTAACCTCAATTAGAAATAAAACTATGAGATAGATAATGTAAGGTAACAGCTGTTCTTTATCGTCCTAGCAACGCAGGCTGCCTAGGCTTGCCTTCTCTAACCAACTCAAACTTTAAACCCCCTCTAAAAATACTTAAAAATACGAATATCATAAAATTCTTTCTTAGCGAGCGCCTACGTTATATAGGGAGTGTCCATGCAAAATTTCAAAATTTTCTGTCGAGCGGTTTGGACTGGGCGTTGATAGATGAGTGAGTGAGTCAGTGGTATTTGACAAATATATAGTAGATGCATACATATATAGTTATATATATATATATATGTCCGTTAACACGATACAGGCCAGAGTTTTTGTTTTTTCGCCACGAAACTTGGTATCTAGGCACACGGTAGTGCGCCAGGCTACTTCCTTCATAGGCGCGCCAGTTTTGTACTTCCTTCGGAAACCCATCATTCCGTTCGAAACCCATGATGTGGGGTATCAAATGAACTGTCTCGTTATGAAGAACCTATTTACTAAAATATCACTTTCCTCAACCAGGTATATTCTTAAACTTGGCAATTTTTTTTTTTTTGTGCCGAAATTATCTTTAGAGAGAAAACTAAACATTGGCAAGTTTAAGAATATAGTAGTTGAGGAAAGTGATATTTCAGTAACTGGATATAAGTATTGTTATTGTTGTTTTTAAAGGTCAGTTGAAGTGTCTTTACTCTTCTTAATAGTAAGAAGACTAATAGGTCTTCTAAGTAATGAACATGGACATTTCTTTCTTGTACCATCTCTTGTATTGGCAAATATTTTTGGTTGAAAATATGGTACACTTAATACACCAACTCAAACTACTTTTTTTGGATTGTAGGATGGTAAGGCGTTTTTTGGGGGTTTTAGGAGGAGATATTTCTCGCTTTTTGGGGAAGGGAGTGTTTCTTTGTGGGGGGAGGAACTTGGCCTCTATTTCATATTTATGTTTTTTTTTGGATATAGTATTCCCCCATCAAACGATTTAACAAGTTCGTTACCAACAAAATCGGTCCATCTGGAGGGGGGGGGGGGGTTTACTCCGGAGCCAAAGTAGTTATTTGCCAATAACAGTCGTAATTTTTCTTATATTTCAACGAAACTCGGTCTTCGTTCTGGTCAACTAAAGAGGAAAATAAGTTGTAAAAATAAACTAAATCGGTTCATTAGGAGGGGGGTTTACTCCGGACCCAAATTACTAATTTACTCATACCGGTCGTAATTTCTGCAGTATTGTAACGAAACGCGGTATACGTCCTGGGTATCTAATAAGAAAGAAGTGTTGTA
Organism: Gonocerus acuteangulatus; assembly: GCA_946811695.1. Classification (NCBI taxonomy): domain Eukaryota; kingdom Metazoa; phylum Arthropoda; class Insecta; order Hemiptera; family Coreidae; genus Gonocerus; species Gonocerus acuteangulatus. The sequence goes on along the minus strand of OX328123.1, from coordinate 74,815,772 downwards.
AAAATGAACTAAATCGGTCAATCGGAAGGGGGGGATTTACATTGCACTATGTTTGAATTGAATTGAAACAGGTGTTATTTATGTTCTTATTTTATTTACCTATAGAGGTTATTTTAAGCAAATTATTCAGGAATGCGCTTGACACTACGCAATTCTGAGGAAAGTGCTTAGTTATGCAGCTCCTGCGTGACGGACTTTTTTAATATTCTTTTTATTTTGTAATTGAAGAAAACCGAGAAAGAAAATAAAACTTTACCCATTGATTCTAGGTAACTGTGATTTTTCTAATTCCAAGAAGGTGGCTGTATATGTACTATGTCAATACTATGTACAGGGTGTCGCAAAAATAATGGTCATCCGTTGGCCAGAATATTCTCCAATGCGAGATAGGGAAAAATAACCCCTATAGTAACCCCCGAAAAATTTACCTAGAAATGTTATTCAAGGTCAAATATTTTATTGCATATTTCGAAACTGCGAGTCATAAGGAAGAAAAAATTCAACGACACCATAGGTCAGAAATTACTCCTTATGGTCAAAGTGACCATTAACAGCGTGCACGCGGGCCATTCCATTACAATCGTCAAATGGTGACCGATTTTGATAATTTTTTTTTTTAGTATGTTCTACTAACATTGCCTTACACAAAAATACCTCGTTTGATTTTTTTTAAAAAAAGCATCTTCCAGTATAAAATAATGTAAGTATATTAACAACGGCCCTCACAGTGGCAATCATTGGGGGACCAGAACTTCCTTCGGGAAGAACGTCTTCCTTCAGATTACAGCAAGTTCAGGAGATGAGGCCCGGGGATCAGGAGCAGAGAGCATTGTTTTGCAGGTGGGTGCTATACATGTTGGAATGTCATCCAGACTTCCTCCAGCGGATTTTGTGGATGGAAGAAAGTTTGTTTTCCAACGTTACCGTCCACAGCAGGCAAAATGGACGAGAATAACTTGGGCATTTACAAGAATTTGGAGAAAGTCTGGCAGCTTGCCTCAGAAATGAAGTCCGAAATATTTAAGCTGGTGAACGGGCACAATTGCTACGGGCGCTGGATTGATAATCTTACTTATTACTTTTTTTTTTTTTTTTTTTTTTTTTTTTTTTTTTAGGAAGAAACTTTTTTTTCTGCACACGGGCAAGGACAATTATTCTATCCTCTATTCTAAGAGCGCCTCCAGGACTGGTTGGTTCATTGAATTCATACACGACCTGTGAAATCCCTAATGATTAATTTCAGCGATTGGTTGAAAGCTTATGGCCAGGAGCTCTTAATAAGCTTCCAGAATAACCTCATAAAGGCATTTCTGTCAATTGTAAAATATGCGTTCTGGTCCTCCAATGATTGCCGCTGTGAGGGCCGTTGTTCATTATACTTACATTTTTTTATACTGGAAGATGCTCATTTAAAAAATCAAACGGGGACAAATCATTTTTGTGTAAGACAATGTTAGAACATGCTAAAGAAAGAAAATTATCAAAATTGGCCACCATTTGTCGATTGTAATAGAATGGCCCACGTATACGCTGTTAATGGTCATTTTGACCAATAGGAGTCATTTCTGACCTATGGTGCCGTTGACTTTCTTCCTCATGACTCGCAGTTTCGAAATATGCAATAAAAAAATTTGACCTTGGAATAACATTTCCAGGTCAATTTTGCGGGGGTTAATATGGGGATTATTTTTTCCGTTATCGCATTGGATAATCATCTGGCCAACGGATGATCATTATTTTTGTGATACCTTTACAAAAGGCATGTTGTTAGTGGATAGCATTAGAATCATACGAGAGTAATAGAGAAAATCCAGGTTTTAGAAGGAGCTACTGGGAATAAATTAAAAAAAGTCCGTCTCGCAGGACTGCATCATCTTAGCGCGGTTTCGTTCATATCCCTAGTCTAATTTGGAAAGATTAAAATAGAAGCAGTTATTGTTTTGGTTCCACCAGTCTTTTTTTTTAAATTAATTATTATAATGGCGTGTCAACCCTTAAGGTCACTAACGCCATTCTTGTGAGTAGTTAAGTCTTGAAAGGTCATGATTTACAATCTTACCTGGAAGGGTCGGCTACAGTAGAACAGACCCGCTAGTGACAAGGTCTTGGAATCTTGGAAATCTATATTTCTAACAATAAATTGTTTTTGTTATTTTACTTAACCAGTTTTATTGTCAAATACATTATCCAACTATAAGCAATTAAAAAATAACAAGAAATAAAACAGACAAAAAGAACCATTGGAATAAACGAAATCAATTAATTCAAAGCTTTAAGCACTTTTTTCTCCGATTGACATCGCCTAATTAAAACTTGCTTCAGAACCTTTTTTGTAGAGCATTTAGTAAGCTTCCGAATGGTAATCTTCCGCTTCACAAGATTGTCAACGGTTTTCGAGACACTTACGAAATTATACAAAGTTATAAAAACTTTTTTTGTCTGTTAATAAAATATTTTATTCTAACCCTTCCTTTACTCTAAACGTAACAAAAATTTCAACATATTAGTGTTGATGAAATTCGAACATGCAGAAAATGTTTCAACTGTATCCCATAATTCTAAGTACCAAAATCAAAGACAAAGAACCCTCCCTAGGAAGGACGCTAGGCAGTTGAAAAGCTATATATCTTGGAAATCCATATCTCTAACATAGTAACCGAGTAAATTCGAATTTCTTATTTTTTGTAGTCGATCATGGTTTTGTATGAATAAGTAGTGATTACTAAAAAGTCCGACTCGCAGGAACTGCATCATCTTAGCGCGGTTCCTGTTCATATCCCTATTGTCATTTGAAAAGCTTAGAATAGTAACAGATAATATTTTCCTCGGCCTTTGTTCAAAGGGTTTTATGGCTTTACCTGGTCGGGTCCGCCAGACCCTAGAATCCTCTTCTACCGATACTTCATTTCATACCTTTCAATGAATTGGAAAATATCAAAATTTTTCACATATTCCTGTATTATTTTACTATAGTAATAATTCTACAAATAAAATCAATTAAAAAATAAAATAAAAAAAACCAACAGCATGAAGGCAATTGAAAATATTCAAAAGACGTCATCGAATCTCTTTCTCTTGGCAAGATATATTTCTAACAATGACTTCTTTTTCTTATTTTTCTTAACCTGTTTTATTTTCAAATACATTATCCAACAATAAGCAATTAAAAAATAACAAGGAATAAAAAAAAGACAAAAAGAACAGTTCGAATAAGCGAAATCAATTACTTTAAAGATTTAAGCACTTATTTCTCCGATTGACATCGCCTAATCAAAACTTCCATTAGAACCTTTTTTTAGAGCATTTAATAAGCTTTCTAATGGTATTCTTCCGATTACCAAGATTCTCAACCTTTTTCGAGACATTAAGGAAAGTAAACAAAGTTACTAAAACTTTTTATGTCTGTTAATAAAATATTTTATTCTAACCCTTCCATAACTCCAAACGTAACCAAAATTTCAACATATTAGTTTTGATGAAAGTAGAACATGCAGAAAATGGTTCAACTGAATCCCATGATTCTAAGTACCCAAACCAAAAACGGTATTCAAAAAATATTTTTCCAATTTTCTCGAAAACCGTTAAAGCTATCGCCTTGAAAATGGTTTCATTCGTTTTCCTAGCCCAGGAATCATATAAAACGAGTACTTAGAAGCTTATGAACTCAAAAACGTAAGCGTTACGATTTTTTTTGCGCGAATTTCGCCCCAAACGCCATCTTCAGGTAGGCGGATTTGGCTGGTTAACGAACTTGACCTTTCAAATTGGACGACGGATTTTCGTACCAAATTTCAACAAAATCGGACCATTCGTCTTCGACGTAGAGAGCGAAGAGACAAATATATATATACAAATATATATATATATATATATATATATATATATATATATATATATATATATATATATAAATATATACATATACAAATTTGAACCACCATCATTTTCGGTCTCTAGGGGTTCTGAAACGCAAAATTTTCTAGTCGGCACTTCCGGATTGTTTCATTGTATCAACCTTATAAGCGGGGTTCCTCCCTATGGGGGAGGGAGGAACCGCGCTAATATAAAGTGAAAAGACAGTCTAGAATAAACCCCTGGATGGAAAAATATCCACATTATTGGAGACATCCATAGTGGCAAAACGATTAACAGTTTAGTTGAGTCCCACTCTTCAGAGCAGTTGATTGTAGCCTTAGAATACACACCAGAGGCTTTAGTAGATGTTGAAAGATAATTTAGTCGCTTCAAAAGTATATTCAGATCAGATCGGAATCATTTCACGTTTGAAAATTTTAAAATTCAAGATGTAGCAAACAATCTTCCAAAATAATGTTCATCTTTAAAAATGTTCAACTTTTCCGCCTTTTATAATGAGTTCCTAATTTTTATTTATGCTTTATTTTTCAATATTTTAAACAGTTTTAGTCATTTTCTTCTATACTTTTGTTCTTTCCATTAATAATAACAGATTTCCTACTTATTATTTATGCTTTTCTTTTCAATATTTTATAGTGTTTAAGGTATTTGTTTACTAAATATTTTCAATTTTTTATTACATATTTTATTATAAATAGTTAAATATATATGTAAATATTTTGAATTTTATGTTACATGAACATCCGTTCCCTATTAATCACGTACACTAACAGAAATATTATTTATTTAAAGCTTTGAACAAAAAACCCAGTTTGTCAGCCTTTTCACATCTAATTAGGTAGTTTCTCATTTGACTGTGAACAAAAACAAGGGTTGAAAACATTCTTTCAACCCTTGCAGTTTAAGCCTTTCCTGTCATAAACTGCTCTATTATGACAGTTCTTTTGAGGAAATACAATATTTTAAGGTCAACGAAGACTTCCACCAATTTAAAGCATTCCCTTCGCCCACTACCTGCCAATCTCTTTTATCTTAAACTTAAAAGGAGATTTATTTGCAGAATTAAAAACAAAGAAAGGGTCATAAAATAAACAGACTTTGAATAGATAAGAATGGTCAAGTGAGTGTAGGCCCTAGGGACAAAAATAAAGACGAAATGTTGAAATGGCTGAAAAAAAGGCAGAACTAGTTAGATCTAAGTTAAAAAAATAAACTAAAATAAAAAAAAAAAATATAATAATAATTTTTTTTTTAACAAAATCAATTGGTTTAAATCAATATATTTTTTATGAAATAAATTGATTTAAATCAATGATTTTTTTTAAAAAAATCAAATGATTTTAATCATGATTTAAATCACTGATTTAAATCAATTGATTTGAATCGTTGACACCCTGTGCAGTACACATGTATTAATCATTAAGTAGGTAATTTTTTTTTTTTTATTTTTTTTATTTTTTTTATTTTTTTTTTTTATTTTTTTTATTTTTTTTTTTTTACGGCGCATCAACTATTGGGCTATTAGCGCCAGGCTATCTACAGGTCGCCACCCTTTTATAAAGCCAACAGCACATAGTCGGTCACCCATTCAGGTACTGACCACCCCCGACGTTTAAGTAGGCAATTATTAAAAAAAAGTAATTTATATTATTTTATTGATTTAAGAATACTTAACAGCAAAATCCCAGAGTTTTTCTTTTAAAATCTAATAGTTTATACTTTCAAGAATGTATCCATGAAAAAAGAACTTGATTTTATGTAGCGCCTTTTATTTTTATCGATTTTTGAAATTTTTATCTTTTTAATTTATTTTAAATTAAAATTGTGTTTTTAAATAAATATACTTAGCAACCAGAAAGATAACAGATAGTAAATATATTTTTTCCATATTAAAAATATTATTGTGACCATTTTGGTGAAAATCCCATTGAGATATCATTAACATTAACAGAGTAATGATTTTTTTAGTAAATGAAAGTCGCTTTGATTTAAATCGTCAGTAAAAGCAAAAAGTCCGATTCGCAGGAACTGCGACATCTTAGCGCGGTTCCGTTCTTATCTCTAGTGTTTATAAAGGCATAGAATAGAAACAGTTATTACTTTGTTTAGATCAATAGCGAAACACCTATCCAAATGAAATCTCAAACAAACCAGTCTTGAAAGGTCTTGATTTACAATCTTACCTGTATGGGTCAGCTATCCCATAAGTCGGGCAGAAAGGCCTCCGCACAGAGGAATTTGGAAAGCCTTGGGATCTCTCTTTGAACGCTACATTTTTAACAATAAATTGATCTTCTTATTTTACTTAATCTGTTTTATTGTCAAATACATTATCCGACTATAAGCAATTTCAAAATAACAAGGAATAAAACAGACAAAAAAACCATTCGAATAAACGAAATCAATTACTTTAAAGTTTTAAGCACTTAATTCTCCGATTGACATCGCCTAATTAAAACTTTCTTTAGAACCTTTTTTGTAGAGCATTTAGTAAGCTTTCGAATGGTAACCTTCTGCTACCCAAGATTGTCAACGGTTTTCGAGATACTAACGAAAGTATACAAAGTTAGCAAAACTTTTCTTGTCTGTTAATAAAATATTTTATTCTAACCCTTCCTTTACTCCAAACGTAACCAAAATTTCAACATATTAGTGTTGATAAAATTCGAACATGTAGAAAATGTTTCAACTGAATCCCATAATTCTAAGTACCAAAATCAAAGACAAAAAAAGTCCGTCTCGCAGGACTGCATCATCTTAGCGCGGTTCCGTTCATATCCCAAGTCTAATTTGGAAAGATTAAAATAGAAGCAGTTATTATTTTGGTTCTACCAGTCTTTTTTTTTTTATTAATTATAATGGCGTGTCAACCCTTAAGGTCACTAACGCCATTCCTGTGAGTAGTAAAGTCTTGAAAGGTCATGATTTACAATCTTACCTGGAAGGGTCTGGTACACTAGAAACGGACCCGCTAGTAACAAGGTCTTGGAAACTTGGAAATCTATATTTCTAACAATAAATTGTTTTTGTTATTTTACTTAACCAGTTTTATTGTCGAAATACATTATACACCTATAAGCAATTAAAAAATAACAAGAAATAAAACAGACAAAAAGAACCATTGGAATAAACGAAATCAATTAATTTAAAGCTTTAAGCACTTTTTTCTCCGATTGACATCGCCTAATTAAAACTTTCTTCAGAACCTTTTTTCTAGAGCATTTAGTAAGCTTCCGAATGGTAATCTTCCGCTTCACAAGATTGTCAACAGTTTTCGAGATACTAACGAAACTGGGGTCTCCCGTGGTCTAGTGGCTATCGCGCTGGATTCGTAAGTGGGAGATGGTGGGTTCGATTCCCGCCTCCGGCAGGAATTTTCTCATCTCAGGGCTCGCTGGGAAAATTCCTCGCTGCACCCTGGATGTCGGCGCTAATGACCTAGATGTAGATGCGCCGTAAAAAAAAAAAAAAACTAACGAAACTATACAAAGTTACCAAAACTTTTTTTGTCTGTTAGTAAAATATTTTATTCTAACACTTCCTTTACTCTAAACGTAACAAAAATTTCAACATATTAGTGTCGATGAAACTCGAACATGCAGAAAATGTTTCAAATGTATCCCATAATTCTAAGTACCACAATCAAAGAAAAAGAACCCTCCCTAGGAAGGGGCAGTTGAAAAGCTATATATCTTGGAAATCCATATCTCTAACATTAAATTGTTTTTCTTATTTTTCTTAACCTGTTTTATTTTCAAATACATTATCCAACAATAAGCAATTAAAAAATAACAAGGAATAAAAAACAGACAAAAAGAACAGTTCGAATAAGCGAAATCAATTACTTTAAAGTTTTAAGCTCTTATTTCTCCGATTGACATCGCCTAATCAAAACTTTCATCAGAACCTTTTTTTTAGAGCATTTAATAAGCTTTCTAATGGTATTCTTCCGTTTACCAAGATTCTCAACCTTTTTCGAGATATTAATGAAAGTAAACAAAGTTACTAAAACTTTTTATGTCTGTTAATAAAATATTTTATTCTAACCCTTCCTTAACTCCAAACGTAACCAAAATTTCAACATATTAGTTTTGATGAAAGTAGAACATGCAGAAAATGTTTCAACTGAATCCCATGATTCTAAGTACCCAAACCAAAAACGGTATTCAAAAAATATTTTTCCAATTTTCTCGAAAACGGTTAAAGCTATCGCCTTGAAAATGGTTTCATTCGTTTTCCTAGCCCAGGAGTCATATAAGACGAGTACTTAGAAGCTTATGAACTCAAAAACGTAAGCGCTACGATTTTTTTTGCGCGAATTTCGCCCCAAACGCCATCTTCCAGTAGGCGGATTCTGCTGGTTAACGAACTTGACCTTTAAAATTGGAAGACGGATTTTTGTACCAAATTTCATCACAATCGGACCATTAGGGAAGCCAGAAATGAGCGAACAGACAAATATATATATATATATATATATATATATATATATATATATATATATACACATACAAATTTGAACCACCGTTATTTTCGGTCTCTAGGGGTTCTGAAACGCGAAATTTTCTAGTCGGCACTTTCGGATGGTTTCATTGTATCAACCTCATAAGCGGGGTTCCTCCCTATGGGGGAGGGAGGAACCGCGCTAAAAGAACAGTTCGAATGAGCGAAATCAATTACTTTAAAGGTTTAAGCACTTATTTCTCCGATTGACATCGCCTAATCAAAACTTTCATTAGAACCATTTTTCTAGAGCATTTAGTAAGCTTTCTAATGGTAATCTTACGTTTCGCAAGATTCTCAACCTTTTTCGGAATATTAAGGAAAGTATACAAAGTTACCAACATTTTTTATGTCTGTTAATAAAATATTTTATTCTAACCCTTCCATAACTCCAAACGTAACAAAAATTTCAACATATTAGTTTTAATGAAAGTAGAACATGCAGAAAATGTTTCAACTGAATCCCATGATTCTAAGTACCCAAACCAAAAACGGTATTCAAAAACAATTTTTCCAATTTTCTCGAAAACGGTTAAAGCTATCGCCTTGAAAATGGTTTCATTCGTTTTCATAGCCCAAGAAGCCTATAAAACGAGTACTTACAAGCTAATGAACTCAAAAACGTAAGCGTTACGATTTTTTTGCGCGAATTTCGCCCCAAACGCCATCTTCCAGTTGGCGGATTCTGCTGGTTAACGAACTTGACCTTTAAAATTGGAAGACGGATTTTTGTACCAAATTTCATCACAATCGGACCATTAGGGAAGCCAGAAATGAGCGAACAGACAAATATATATATATATATATATATATATATATATATATATAAATTTGAACCACCGTTATTTTCGGTCTCTAGGGGTTCTGAAACGCGAAATTTTCTAGTCGGCACTTCCGGATTGTTTCATTGTATCAACCTTATAAGCGGGGTTCCTCCCTATGGGGGAGGGAGGAACCACGCTAAAACAAGTTTTATAGACAACTTTAAAAATTCATAACTTAAAAAGTTTTCAAAATATCTAACTGAAATTTCGTGTGAATCATTAGAATGACCAGTTCAACAAATAAAAAAAGTTTCAGGCAATTCTGAGGACATGGGTTTCATTTCACTATTTAGCTGGATGATTTGAAATGGACTGACCCATAGAATACATTAAAATGTTTTTGTCCCAAATGTTGTTGGCTATTAAGCAAGACACTTATCATTATTTAAAAGAAATAAAGTAAAGAAAATACTTAATCTTAGTTAATTAAGTAACAGAATTAATAGTAGTACAAGGTAACTGAATGGAACAAATTAGAGAAAAGAGAAAGCTTTTCGTTTGCTCAATCAGCTAATGGATTTTAAATAGATGATTCTAACAACATATTGCAAAGTATAGCTTTGGATTTCTAGCAAATCGACGGTCTTCACTCTAAACCTAGCTTCAGCACTGCTCTAAGTAAATATGCAAATTATTTCTCAGCTAGACTAGTTAAATACTTTTCATCGAATTTATAAATTAAAAAAAAAAGAAACTCCGTCGTAAGTTCTTATTCCTGGTATCATTTGGAATGCGTACAATAAACATACTTAATATTTTGTAAGAATGTCAAACGCTTACTCTTATGAAACCTTGAAGATAAGTCAGATTTGGTACGATTATGTACGGAAAACTTACAGAAGCGGAAATTACTCGTTTCTTGGAGCCGGTCAAGCTAACGGCACACCAAGTCCTATCCGACGCCCTGGGTAGTTAGTGTCCAACCAATTTCGGATGGCCCTCGCCAACTGGACTGAACAGCAGTAGAGTTGGAACTAGCGTCCCAATCTCTAGTGCCAAAAGGACTTCCCTCAAGAACAATGACAGAGCATTATCAAGGAAAGACTCTGCGTTACGTCGAGGTGTCAAAAAATGGGGACGTAATATTTCATTATTCCACACTATATCAGAGGCAAACTCACTCGTATACTTTTGGAGTGGGGGTGGAGTGGCGCGAGAAGGCGTGATTAGAGTTGGTGGGGGATAAAACATATACTTTTAACGATTTTTATATAGGCCTTATGAAAGATTGCTTTTCATAATTTCATAAGAAGCAAAAACGAGATATATGCCAAAGGACTTTTTTTTTTATCCTGCATTGATTCCCGAAGTTTTGCCGTTTTTCGGGAACACCCTATATATTACACACAAAGTTGAACTACCGTTACTTTCGTAATCTATGAGTTCCGAAACGTAAAATTGTCTAGTCAGCACTTCCGGTTGTGCAATGACGCCATTCCTCCCTAAGTAAAAACGAGCATTCCTCTCTCCGGCTTGGGAATTTAATGTTTCTACTCTTCATGGGATGAAGATATTCAGCTGTTGCGGTATTTAATAACTAAACAAATTATCGACCTGAAGCCATTGTACGATTTGGATAAACTAAAAGAAACGCTAAACTTTTTAGGAAGTAAAAGGGATTCTAAAGAGAGACATAGCTAGAGTATTAAAAAAATTCCATTAAGGGATTTGCAAATACAAGGAATAGTACTTGAGCAACTCCATTCTTTCAAGTGGAACTGCAAGTACTTTTAAATGTAAATAGGTCTTAGAAGAGAATCTTGCTAGACATTATGCTTTTTTAAGGTTTTTAGTAATGGAATATTTTCTTGTTAAAATAAATTCTTATCTCTATTCCACCACGTTTTTGTGTTATCTCGGTACCATGAGCCTAGATATATTTCAACCCTCATGGCTACCGTTTCTTCTTTTGTTTATAATTGGTTTTGCTTTACTAGTTGGACTTTAATTGGTTGCTGGATGTTAAAATCGTACTCTGGAGCACCGATTTCTCCGACTGAAACTACGCTATCGAAATACACATAAGAATTGTTCCTTTAGGAAATTCGGCAAACTTCCGAATGTTTGTCTACCACATTATAGATTTTCAACCGTTTACAAGATATTTAAATCTCAAAACTGCCCATGTATGCTATTAAAACTTTTTTTTTTACCTTCCTAGGACTGAGTGGGGTAATCCCGCACCCCACGGCTCTTTTTGCGCTTGCCATTTCTATAAATTTATAGATATCCATTAGTCCTTCTAGGAGTTTTCTTCTGCAAGTGTCTTGATCCTAAGGATAAAAAAATAAATAGAAAAAACTAAATGAACTTCATGTTATTTGAAAAAATATGGCAAAAACAGCCATCGTATTCGTTAGAGTGACCTAATTTATTTTACAAGGTAGGGATTGTCGGGGTTCGGTCACTGCTACTTAATAAAACTACATTTTATCATAAAAATGGTTTTATTGTGCCGACGTTTCGGCTTGAACTTCAAGCCTTCATCAGGGCTGTAAAAAACAAGTAGGACGGATGTAATACTGAAATATACATATATATATATATGCCTACATACACAAATACACATACATATATGGAAAAAGACAAAACATAAAATACTAGAACATAATATATAGAAGAACAATGTGCTCTAGAGGTGTTTGGATTATTAGGAAAACAGATATAAGAATAACAGATTACATATTAGATTATATATAAGAATAACAATATGGGCTTACCGATGGGAAGATAGAGAACTATTCCTCACAAATGCGGGATCATTTCTGACAGTTAATACAGGGAAACATAGGAAGAAAGGAGTTGGTGAGGGGTGGGGGGTTCTGGACCACCCAATGGACAGAGAACATAGAAGATGAAAGAAAGAGCGGCGAAAGCGGCAAAGTACAGTAAGGGGTCATAAAGTCATAAAATGTTGTGTTAATGGAAAGGGAGGCAGGCATAAAGGGCTATATTGCAGGCGGTATATGGGATTAGGATGGAGTTTTTAATAAATGGAAAATGTTGGAGTAGGTAGAGGAGATGACTTTTTTGTCAATTTTGTCATTAACTGGGTTATTTTCTAGGTGGATAAAAATTGATTCGGAAAGGAGGCGTTTGTCTTCGTTGGATTCAGTGGAAAGGATGGAGTATTGGTCAAAACCAAAGTCATGTCCGTCTGTGATGGCATGTCTAGTTAAAGCTGTCTTTATGTCTTTATTCCGTATATCGTTTTTGTGGTTGTTGATACGTTTTCTTACTGGGTTTTTAGTCTGTCCAATGTACGCACTATTGCAGTTGGGTGTGATGCAAGGGATTCTGTAGACTACATTGGTCCTGTCTTTTTGTGGGATAGGGTCTTTAAGAGTCGTATGTAAGTTTTTCAGTTTGTTCTGTGTCGATAGTCCTAGTTTTAGAGTGGGGAATGTATCGCGTAGGGAGTTTTGGATTTTTTCTGTGAGGTTTGGGATATATGGGAGGCCTCTGAATTGAGGGACAATATTGTCTTGGGTAGTGGGGATGGGTTTAGGGTTATTAAAAGAATTTATGAGACGGGTGATAATGTTAGTAGGAAATCCATTGGTAGTAAGAATATCGAGGAGTCGGGATTTGTTGGCAGGGTGAAATTTGGTATCGGATAGGGAGAGGGCTCGATTTATTAGGTTGCTGGCAGTATTGAGGATTTGGTGTTTGGGGTGTGAGGAAAGGTAATGGAGAAGTCGTCCCGAGTAAGTGGGTTTGGTATACCAATCAGTGGATATAGAGCCGTCTGTATTTCTTATAAGGAGTATGTCAAGGAAAGGAAGGGAGTTGTTAGTTTCGGTCTCGATGGTGAATATTAACCGGGGGTGGTAGGAGTTAAAGGCTGTTAGAATTTCTGGAATCTTATCAGGATTAATTATGAGGAAGAGGTCGTCAACATATTTTTTAAGGAAAATAATATCGTCGGGGAACATGGGGAGGATTTGGTCAAGGAGGTCATTAAGGGTAATATTGGAAAGGTCAGGAGCGAGGCAGTTACCCATGGCGAGGCCAGAGATCTGGTTGAAGAATTTATCTTGGAATAGGAGGTATCCGGATTTGCAGCAGAGGGATAGGGATTCAAGATAGGAAGATCGAGATAGCTTGGTGTGTGGTTCGAGGGTGGTCCAATTCTTGTCAATAATTTCTAGGGTTTTATCTATGGGAATGTTTGTGAAAAGGGACTGGGCATCTAGAGAGGCTAAAATGAAATTAGGGGGGATGAGAAGGGAGTGTAGTTGTTTTTTGAGGTCGTGTGCATTTTGTACGTCATAGGGGTTATTGTGACTTAAGGTCTGGAGGGAAGTAAGGAGAAATTTGCTTAGTTTTGAGGAGGGGGAGTTTATATTAGAAATGATGGGACGTAAGGGATTATTTTCTTTATGGATTTTCGGGAGGCCATAGCATCTGGGGGCTTGGGAGTTATGTGAGATAAGGTGTGAGCGGGTCCGTTGGTCAATCTCTTTGTTTTCATGTAGTTTTCGTATGTGTTTGTTAATAACCCCTATGACGTACAAAATGCACACGACCTCAAAAAACAACTACACTCCCTTCTCATTCCCCCTAATTTCATTTTAGCCTCTCTAGATGCCCAGTCCCTCTTCAAATCCTCAATACTGCCAGCAACCTAATAAATCGAGCCCTCTCAACTAATTTATTTTAGTATAAATAAACTGTTTTATGTTTTTAAAGCTTTCAAATTACTTTTTCCTTGTAATAAATCGATTCAGTAACATTAACTTAATTATTTAAAAAAAAACATGGGTTTAATTTCTTTCAAAATGGAAGAAAATCATAAACCCAAGACTTCAGCGTTGACTGCTACAAAAACTGGGGCAAAAATATGGAAAGATGCTACTTGTATCCTCGAAAAAAGGATTCCAAAGTAAAAAAATCGTGTAATAACTGTGGACAATTTATGTGTCCAAAACATACGAAAAATAATCCTATATGAATAAATTGTATAAATGGTGAAAATTAATAATTTCTTTTAAATTATATAGGTATTTTTTTAAATGATTTTTTGATCATGTTTTTTTTATAAATATAAAAGTAAATTTATTTTATTACTATTAATTTTTTTGTAAATCAATCATTTTTATGATGAAGATGTACAAATTTATTAAAAAATGTATTAATAAAGCCCCGTTTCCATTACTACAAAACAGCCCTGCGACATGTCGAGCGACATGTCGCCGCAACAAGTCGCAGAATGGAAACACTTTGCAACATGTCGCTGCGACAAAAAATGTCGCAGTCGACCGTGCGAGAATACATGTTGCAGAGACTCGTTCCTAAAGCTCCGTTTCCATTACTACAAATCTCCTTGCAACATGTCGCACGACATGTCGCCGCAACATGTCGCAGAATGGAAACACTTTGCAACAAGTCGCAGCACATGTCGCTGCGACAAAAATGTCGCACCGGCCGGCCGGTGCAACAAAACATGTCTCCGCGACTTTTTGCCTACTAGCCCAGTCAAACGGCACTCAAAAAGGGGTCGAAGTGAAAAGTTTGTGAAATTGTTGTGATTGCCTTAATTCTATGTTGATGGACATTTTTTAAATCGTATTTTTTTTAATTATTGCTGTTTTTAATTATGGAAAGGTTTTCTTTGATCTTCCTTTTTAACGTGTTCCTTTCTCTATTTAAAATATCAACGTCTGTATAATTAAAATTATGTTTATTATTTATTGCGTGTTCCGTCAATGTCGTCCAGTTCTCGTTTGTGTCTATACTTTTAGCATGTTGTACAATTCGTTTTTGCAATAGTTGTTCTGATTCCTCTATGTAGGATGAGTTGCAATCATTACAACGAATTTTGTATATATTGTTTTTTGTGGCTGTCGGTTTAACATTGATATTGCTATAATTATTTTCAATTTCATTACGAAATTTCCAACCTATTTTGCCAACTTCTTTACATATTAGTTTCAGTCTAATAGCTCTTAAAGGGTGATAATGGAAAGTACTTCGTCAAATAATATTTGTTTAAAAGTAAAGTAATTTAGAGAATCGATAAATGTTTATTATTGTAAAAAATTTGATTTTGGGAGTTACAAAAAAATAGTTTTGCATAGGAAAACCCTTTAAGAGGTGCGAACAACGGCACGAAACATGTCGGGCAAAATAAAGAAGTTGAATATATAAATATATATATATATATTATTTTTTTAATGTTTTCCGGTACTATAATATTCTATTATTACTATAGCTATAATACCATATATGTGTATATGTATCTACATATGTACGCACACATACTCACTTACATACATATACATTAATATTTCCTTTTATGTATATGTATGTATGCGAGTATGTGTGTGTGTGTGTGTGTGTGTGTGTGTATGTGTGTGTGTGTGTGTGTGTGTGTGTGTGTGTGTGTGTGTGTGTGTGTGTGTGTGTGTGTGCGTGCGCGCGCGTATATATGTAGGTACATATACACATATATGGTATTATAGCTAGAGTAATAATAGTATATAATGTTATATTCTTTTAAACTTCATTTAGTCATACCTTATGTTTATAAATTTGTAATTATATATTAAAAACTGTAATTAGACAGTTCCTTAAGCCTATTAGTTTCCATTCCATTAAGTTATGTTCCAATTTAAACTATTCCATGTTCCAATTTATAATATCACCGTTAGCTTTATAAATTCTGATCATTAATTACTGCCCTTTTACTGTAATATTAATGCATGGTTCTATTTGTTGTTAGCACCTGATGATGGCACATTTCTGCTGAAAGGCCTAGTGCAAAATAAAAAATAATAAGTGGGAAGACTGAATTTTGTTTCACCTTCTGGGATATATATATATATATATATATATATATATATATATATATATATATATATATATATATATATATATATATATATATATATATATTAATTCTTCTGAATATGACCCAATATATATTTTTGTCTTGTTCTTTTTTCTTTTATGGCAGAGGGTCGATAAAGCAGAACACCATTCGTTTTTATTCAACTACTTTATTCTCTCTATTTTGCCCGACTTGTTTCGTGCCAATATATATATATATATATATATATATATATATATATGTGTGTGTGTGTGTGTGTGTGTGTGTGTGTGTGTGTGTGTTGGTATTCGTAGTGGTAATCTAAAGAGAAAAATTGGTTTTAACAATAAACTGAATTGGTTCATTAGGAGGGGGGGAGGGGTTACTCTGGACCCAAACTACTAATGTACTCATACCTGTGGTAATTTCTGCTGTTTTGTAACGAAACGTGTAATCTGATGAGGAATAAGTGTTGTAAATATGAACTAAATTGGTCTATCGAAAAGGAGGGTTTACTTTGTACAATGTTTCTATAGGATTAGCCCGCCAGACGTAGGTGGCAAAGCTGCCGCTAGGAGCTCTTCCTACCACTAGGGGGACTGTATCCCATTTCTGCGGCAGATCAAAATGCAATAGAGCAGAACTATTCATGTAATAACTTTATTTATGTAGGTTATTTAAAGCATAATATTCAGGAATGCAATCTACACTACCAAAAATCAGAGGAAATTGCTTAGTTATGCAGCTCCTGCGCGACAGATTTATTTTAATAGTATCATCTAAAGTTTGTACTACTTTTTCCTTGGCCCCTTTCGCGAGATTCTCACTTAAATCTTTTTTAAAAAATAAAGCACTTGTCACTGGACATTGTGAAAACACTCGAAAACTACGACAGTAGCAGTGAACGAACTGAGTAACTGAGGAGAACCGTTAAGCGCTTAGGCATGAAGACTTGCGCTTGGCGCCTATCCCCACAAATCTGGAGACCCGGACTTAAATAAATACGCTAAACGTCCAGGCGCTGAAGATTAATTCATTCACTATAAAAGAGTAAGTTGCATTTATTCATTTACTACTTTTTTTTTTTTTTTTTTTTTTTTTTTTTTTTTTTTACAAAAATTACAGTGTTCTCCCATCTTTCAAGGCTCTTTTGCGTGGAAACTTCGCGATGTACGTAAATATGTTTGGGGCCATAAATTGTAGGCAATTGTGTCCTTTTTATTTTACTTCCGATTTAATTTTTGCGTAAATAACTTCCTTTGCACGTTACAAGATGAAAACAACTAAAAAACATTATTTTTGGTGATTTCTTGATGATTTCTCTTATCTGCCGGGCACATTTTTGGCGGGAAACTTCTGATTTGTGTTCAGCGCCCCCAAAAAACATAGAATAAGCCAATCAAAACAATTACACCAAAACTCTCTGCTTGAAACCACCGTTTGACTGGGCTATGTGGTAATGTAACCAGCCCGCATCTTGTGCCAGGACCACATGCATGCGCAAAAGACCGTTTACACTTACAACCATGTCTAGCGGAGTAGGGAATTATTCAATACATTTTTTATTCAATAATCATTCAAATAAAATTTTATTTAATAAGAATTTATTCATTCAAATACTTATTCGTCTACTGATTTATTTTTATTCAACGAATAATGGGGTTGGCTCGTTGTTCAATACATTTTTATTGAATAAGCATTCATTTAGTTATTCATTGACTGATTTTTTTTAAATTTAATGGATAATTAATTATTTTACATTCTTCATTCATTATTTTTATACATTTAAAATAATATGGTTCATCTATTTATTTAAATTTTAACGTCCATTTATTGTTAACTACAAATTTTAGGACGGGTTATCTATTGGTTACTACCCTCTTCTAGCCAGGATAGGGCTGATGCCTTAAATAATACGGTTCATGTAACAACAAACTCAGATTCTTTAAGTTCAAGAAACAATATCATTTGAATAAAGAATTTTCATTAAATGTAAGAAAAAGTTCAATGAACTTAGTATTTTTTTCAGGAAAAGTGAAGAAAATCTCTTGTATTTAACAAAAAATTGCAGTCAAATAAATCAATTTCATTCAAAAAATTCTTTCACTCGAATAAATAACTGTATTCAATAAAAATTTTCATCGTCATTCAATGAATAGGGACAGAATAATTAATGAAAAAGTATTCATTATTCAGAATGAAATAACAGAATTATATATTATTCATTATTCTGAATGATTTTTGCTCTGACTGCTGTCTAGTGTCTACAGAACCTAACCTAAAACGTGTCTAATCTTCACATATTATTAACATATGTTAACCTCGTTCCTCCATCAAATACTTCTGCGACATGTCGCAGCGACTTTTCCCCTGCAACATGTCGCAGAGAGTGGCCCCTGCGACATGTCGCCGAGCCTTTACAACAAAACTGTGCAACAAGTTGCAGCGACATGTCGCCGCGACTTGTCATAATGGAAACGTACCTTAAATAAACAAAAAATATTTTATATTCGTTTTAATTTTATTTTAAACTAAAATATACCTAAATAGTAAATACATTAAAGAAAAAATTATTAATTTTGATTAAGTAAGTAAAATTGAAATTTAAAGTTGGGTGCGAGCGCACCCCACTCAGTCCTTAACGTTTTACAATCCACCCAGACCTAGGAAGATTAAAAAATATTTCCTTGACTCCAAATGTAACCAAAATGTATGTATCTTAGTTTCGATGAATGGCAAACGTATTTTTCTACTCTATCCATTATCTGTTAGTACTTTTGTAGTCACCAAAAAGCAAATTAGAATTTTATCTAGAGTACTTGAAATCGATTATGTGTGAGGCTTTGATAGTGGTTTCATTCGATCCTCCATGTTAAATTACATATTAAGAAAGAACCTGGAAGCCGTAGGACGCAAATAAACGCAAAGCCTTAGGGATTACAATTTTTTTTCGGGAGAATTTTGCCTAAACAAAGTCCTCAGGAATTTGGTTAACAATTTTGACTTTGTGTTTGAGACAAAGGATTTTCGTACTGTATTTCGTAATAATCGCAGAGTCCCTAAAGACCACGATGAGGCATATAAACATTTGCGACGGTATTTTCGTGACCTTTGGGGTCTGAAAATTGGACATTTCTCATCGTCACCCGCAGGCTTTAAGCATTAGCACCGCCTTTTAAACAGAAGAGATGGCATTAATAAGAACATATCATTCATTTCGAAGTGATACATATGACATTATCTATTCCAAGTCGGAATTTTTTTAGAGGAATGTTCTTTGTATCTCTGCCTAAATAATTGTTTTGGAAGGCTAAGAGGCTGAGGTAGATTTGGGTCGAGAAGAGGGTAAAGCCACTTAGCCCAGGGATGGTACAGTACCTGAGGCAGCATCAGCCTTTAGTGGATTAATCTGTAAGGGCTATGCTCCCTTTTACAGCTATACAAAGCTCAGATTTAGTTTCATCTCGGACAATCCGCCAGGGGAAACTTCAATATTTCAAGGGAATTACGTAGTCTGGGAAAGTAGGTTTGTAATTAAATTCTGTGGGATGAAATCTTGTTTAAAAGTTAGCTGGTACTATGGCAGTTTGTTACTGAAAATAATTTTAATACCCATTAACAAATACTTGCGTCATAGATGTGGTCACTGGGTAGAAAAGGACTGTTAAGTTCAACAATTATTAAATTTAACTCGTAGGCTTCCACGTTCCGAGATGTACAAGAATTTCAGTACATGTGAAGACGGTTAAGAATGGCAATATTGAAAAATCGGCGGTTGTACAAGAATTTCAGAACATGTGAAGACGGTTAAGAATGGCAATATTGAAAAATCGGCGGCAGCAGAACATTTTCACAACACAAATCATGCTATCCAATTCGACAAAGTAAGCACTCTGGCGAAAATAGAAAACTACCAAGAACGGATTATTAGGGAAGCCATAGAAATAGTAAGATGCCCGGAAAATTTTAACAAAGAAGATGGATACAAGCTAAGCAAATTATGGCATCCGGTGATTAGACCTAAGGAAAAAACAAAGAAAAAACGAAATACAGCCAAGCAACGGTCTAGATGGAACCCACCAACCAGGTTCAAGCAAGACTGGGACCAACCAATCAGGGACATGGAAGAGCAGACTACGCACGCGGAGGAATACAAAGACAGGTATTTATGCAATAGAACTAGAAGAACATCCTCATTCTCAGACTAAGCCCAGAGGAAGCTGGCAGTATTACTAGCGAAACACGGTCAATACAAGAAGACTATAGTATTTGTAATTACTAAATTACCAAGAGCCAATTCTCAGCGCTACCTATGCGCACCTGAAGTACTTCTAAATATTAAACAAAATAATAATAGGCGCCAAACATATATCAATTTCTTAGAGATACCTAGGAAAATACCTTAGTATTAACAAACATTCCTCCAAGAAACTAAAGGTGTATCTCTTTTCTGCGAATCTGCGTCTAAGGCAATTTAACGTACCAAAAAGCTAAATCTATTCAGAACAAATGCCCTCTCTTTTTGATACCTACTTAATTAAAATCACAAACTGCTCATATAAATAGGTGTCTAACTACCCCCACTATTTCCGTTTCTCAATCCATTTACACTCAAAACTCTACTACGAATATCCAAAACAATTACTCGAAGTACCTCATAACGCCATATACATAACCATTAGATCAGGCCAAACTCAAGAAAGGAAGAAAGTACGCCACATAAAATTCATCGGTGGACTAAAATGTCTTGAAACCCCAGTATTTGACCACGTCACACCAAGACCAAGATGACCAGGTCGCCGGCAAGAACCCTGTAGTTCTTGTTCAATAGGAATAAGTCAAGGCAATCATTCTCACGCTGGCAGCCTAGATACCGATTGGGGTCATTGAACTCATCCTATCGCTTGTTCTTCGAATCCTATAAGCCACGTTTTGTAGCGAAAGAACAAGAAGTATTGTCGATATCATGTTAACAGACACGAACACAAACCACTCTTCACAGGAATCTTTAGCAATATTTAATAGATAGGATTAGAAGAAACTTTTTAATACTTTCATGAGACTAACGTCAATACCTAATTAACATTTACTGATAATATCCTAAAAGAATGTTGTTTGAAGCAAAACTAATTTTGCAGTTTAGGAATATTAAAATCCATAGTGATTAAGCATTAAATCAGGTTTGTAAGATAATTTAAGCTGGTAATATCTGAGGTACGTAATTAGCAATCGTTTAGTACTTTTAGCGCGGTTCCTCTCTCCCCCATAGGGAGGAACCCCGCTTATAAGGTTGATACAATGAAACAATCCGGAAGTGCCGACAAGAAAATTTCGCGTTTCAGAACCCCTAGAGACCGAAAATAACGGTGGTTCAAATTTGTATATATATATATATATATATATATATATATATATATATATATTTGTCTGTTCGCTCATTTCTGGCTTCCCTGACGGTCCGATTTTGATGAAATTTGGTACAAAAATCAGTCGTCTAATTTGAAAGGTCAAGTTCGTTAACCAGCAAAATCCGCCCACTGGAAGATGGCGTTTGGGGCGAAATTCGCGCAGAAAAAATCGTAACGCTTACGTTTTTGAGTTCATAAGCTTGTAAGTACTCTTTTTATAGGCTTCTTGGGCTAGGAAAACGAATAATTCCAATAGTTAAAATTATAACTAAATTGGAAAATATGTATTTAATAGAACTCATTAAACCTTTTACAGAGAACTCTATTTTTTATTTTAATTTTATTGATCAACAGGTCTTTGCATATATTTAAAAACTCTGTTGATATAACCTCTATATCGTTTTTTGTTTTTAGGCCAATCTATAATTCCTTTGGGTTAATATGTTTTTTAAATTGAAGCTTTAAAGCCTCAACAGGAATATTTGTGTAATCACCCTTCACAGTTAATTTATTAGAATCATGAGTGACCGTTTTCGTGTTACAACTAACAATCTTTGAAAACGAAGTTTGTCTATCCTTGTTATTGTTATTTTCCTTCTGTTTGGCCGAGATTTTCTATTCATGATCTAATTCTCCTTGAATTTTTGGACTAGATCAAGAACCTAATTTAAGGACTCTTAAATTCCTTAATTTAATTGAGGAAGTTTATCAAGCTTGATATAATCACTTTTGGGTTAATACGGGTGGTCTATACCGAGTCCTTTGTTTGTAAACACAAAGAGCCTTCTGAGTAACGGTAAAGGGCAGTAAAAGTATATGACTTTACCTGGAAGCAGACCCTGCATACAGAGAATTACAATACGAGACCTCATTCTCTCTTTTTACCAGCTCCCGTGTAACACCTTAGATCTGTTTACATTGTTAGCGCGGTTCCTCCCTCCCTTCATAGGGAGGAACCCCGCTTATAAAATTGATCTCATGAAACAATCCGGAAGTGCCGACTAGAAAATTTCGCGTTTCAGAACCCCTAGAGACCGAAAATAACAGTGGTTCAAATTTGTATATATATATATATATATTTTTGAAAGGTCAAGTTCGTTAACCAGCAAAATCCGCCCACTGGAAGATGGCGTTTGGGGCGAAATTCGCGCAAATAAAATCGCAACGCTTACATTTTTGAGTTCATATGCTTGTAAGTACTCGTTTTGTAGGCTTCTTGGCCTAGGAAAACGAATGAAACCGTTTTTAAGGCGATAGCTTTAACCGTTTTCGAGAAAATTGGGAACATAGTTGCTGAATAACGTTTTTGGTTTTGGTACATAAAATCATGGGATTCAGTTGAAACATTTTTTGCATGTTCAAATTTGATCAAAACTAATATCTTAAACTTTGTGTTACGTTTGGAGTTAAGGAAGGGTTAGAATAAAATATTTTATGAACAGACATGAAAAGTTTTGGGAACTTCGTATATTTTCATTAATATCTCGAACACGGTTGGGAAATTTTCATAAGTGGATAGAAACTATTTGAAAGCTTTCTAAATTCTCTACAGAAAAGATTCTGAAACAAGTTTTGATTAGGTGATGTCAATCGAAAAAATAAGTGCTTAAAACTTCAAATACGTCTGTTTAGTTCTTATGAACGGGTGTTTGTCGTTCTTTTTGTAATTTTTGTCTCTTTCCCTTAGTTTTTTATTGATTTTTATTTTTGTAATTTCTTATGTTAAGAAAATGTATTTGTGTGTAAAACAGGATAGGTAAAATGAGACCAATTTTCTATTGCTAGAAATAATGAAAAGTTTTGGGAACTTCGTATAATTTCTTAATATCTCGAAAACGGTTGAAAATCTTGGGAAGCGAAAGGTTACCATTCGAAAGCTTACTAAATGCTCTACAAAAAATGTTCTGACGAAAGTTTCAATTAGGCGATGTCAATCGGAGAAATAAGTGCTTAAACCATTAAAGTAATTGATTTCGTTTATTCGAACGGTTTTTTTGTCTGTTTTTATTCCTTGTTATTTCTTAATTGCTTATAGTTGGATAATGTATTTTACAATAAAACTAGGTAAGTAAAATAACAAAACAATTTATTGTTAGAAATATAGATTTCCTAGATTCCAAGACCTTGTAACTAGCGGGACCCTTTTAAGTGTTGACCGACCCTTCCAGGTAAGATCGTAAATCAAGACCTTTCAAGACTGGTGGAACCAAAATAATAACTGCTTCTATTTTAATCTTAAGGCGATTCGCCAAAGTTGCGAAGCCTTATCAATAAATAAATATTTTAATCTTTCCAAATTAGACTAGGGATAAGAAAGGAACCGCGCTAAGATGATGCAGTTTCTGCGAGTCGGACTTTTTTTATTTAAGGGCTTCAACGTAAATGCAGGAAGTATGTTTTGAAAACACAGCTTGAACACCCTTTTCAATAATCAATTTAGAAAATCGTAATCTGATCATAACAATAACCGAAAATCGGAAATGACTATTGTTTTCAATGAGTGGTTTGTGAGTTCAATTCTACACCTTGGGCAACGTGTGTGTCACGAGTGTTCAACAACTAAAACTTGCATTAGTATCTTTGTAATACATTTTTTATACATTTGATTTATCTATGATCTCCGAAACTTTAGGTAAACTGGTGATTTCAATACTTCGTATACAATAACAGAAAGTGTCATTAAAAAATAACTAATTGAAAAAAAAATGAAATAAGTAAAAAGAAAAAATAGGCAATAAATTTAAACATAATAATAAAATTTAGGTTTGCCTATATAAGGAATGTTAAACAAAAAGTAGAACATAGACTTGGATGAAATTACTGACGAGAATACTAATAGATGAAACACCTAAAGACAAGGCTGCAATTTGTCCTTGTTTGAAAATGAAAAGTGTAATGTGGGTCATTATCGTTGCTTATGTTCTGCTAGCAGGGACTAGACATATATATAACAATAAAGACAAATTACGAACGTAAAATACATTGAGGGCCAAAGTTATATACACAAAAATATGATATTGATATTTATTTATTAAGAGTTTCGCAACTTTTGGCGACTTGCTCTTTAACATACATCACGATATTACAAAATACTTTTTGCACATTGTATATATAACAAGTCAGTACATTTTATGAGGATAGCTAGTACATTAGTGAGCTAATTAATAATAACAATAACATGTTTTATATAATATATTTCACAATAACAATACGGTAATATGATAGATATTAAATAGAGTGTGAAGAGGGGAAAAAAAAAAAAAAAAAAAAAAAAAAAAAAAAAAAAAAAAAAAAAAAAAAGTGGGGGGAGGGTAGAAGAGGTAAGATTATATTGGAGATAGGGCTTTATATTTAAATGTAGGTTAATTAACTTAATTTCTTAAAAATGTAAATGATTTTATAAAGGCTATTTCGTTCATTATTTTAAATTAACTTTAGGAGGTAAATTGGAGATAAGGCTAGATTTTTGAATATAGGTTAATTGTCTTTAAGTGAGTTAGTATGGTGTTAATATGTGGACTATTTTCGGCAAGTAAGTCGTGTAAGTCATGAGGAATTGTTAGGTAGTCTCGTAATCTGCAGTCAGTAAGTATGTGTTTAACTGTTAATGTCTCGTTACAACATGCGCATACAGGTCTGTCTTGTCGTTCCATTAGATAGGAGTGCGTTAGTAAACTGTGTCCTAAGCGAAGTCTTGTAATAATAACTTGGTCTCGTCTTGTTAGGTTTTCTCTTGACCAGGGTATTATTGTATTTTTTATTTCCCGCAGTTTGCTTTGAGAGTTAGTCCATTCTGTCTGCCAGTCGTTTACTGTCTTATTTTCAGCTAGTTTGCATAGGTCAGTTGCTGTCATTTTGTTCAGGTCAGGTGTAGGTCTTTGAGTTGCAGTTTTCGCTAGTAAGTCTACTGTAGTGCTCTGTGAAATCCCTTCATGTCCAGGTAACCAAAACATAGTGATATGTCTGTTCTTTGTTTGTAGTTGGAATAAATGTGTAAAAATCTCTATGACAATAGGGTGTGTGCTGTAAATGTTTGTCATTGAGTGTAAGGAGCTTAATGAGTCAGTGCATATTGTTATGTCGTTCGTGTCTGTATCTTCAATGTTTTTGAGTGCTAAAAGGATTGCGTGTAGTTCTGCTGTGTAAACAGTAGTGTGATCGGGTAATCTTATGTGATAGGATTCGTTTCTTGTGATGGCGGCAGCGCCAGTCCCGTAGTTAGTTTTTGATCCGTCCGTAAATATGTACTGAGTGTTGTTATTTTGCCTGAACAGGGAGTTGAATACGTTTTTGTAGTGTGTCGAAGAAGTTGGGTCTGATTTTTTGTATTTTGTCAGTGTTAAGTCTAGTTTAAGGTTTTTCAGTCGCCATGGAGGTATCTCAGTAATGTTATTTGTGTGAACAGGTGTTTGGAAGAGAGTTAGGTCGCTGTGATTGTCTTCAGTTCGTAATGAGAGTGGCTTTTGCTTAACGTTTCTTTCGGTGTATTTTTCGGAGTATTGGTTATATAAAAACTCAGTGACGCATGGCGTTCCAATAGCTTTACATTTCAATACGAATTTATTACATATCATTCGACGTCTGTACTGCAGTGGAGGTTCACCAGTTTCGGCACATAAGCTTTCTGCTGGGCTAGATCTAAATGCACCGCTGACAATTCTTAGTGCTGTGTTCTGTATTGTGTCAAGTAGTTTCAAGGTGGTTGGGCTGGCAGAAGAATAAGCTATACATCCGTAATCGAGAAGCGATCTGGTAAAAGACCGGTACAGAGTAAGCATCGTAAATTTGTCAGCTCCCCATTTTGTGCTACTGAGAACTCTCATACACAAAAATAGCTTCGGTATTCATTATAAGTTAAAATAATTAAGATAAATCATAATTTTCTAAATTTCTACGAAGGTCCAAGACAACCCAATATTTTCTTTATTATTTTACAAAGGTCTTTGCTAAAACTAGATTGTTTTTTTTTTCTCAATAAAACAGGACAGAGTTTACTGTTGGTAAAGTGAGAATCTGGTAATAGAAACTAGTTGGACAGACGGATAACCATCAATTCTCCCTTAAAGCCGATGCCTTAAGCCAATGAAGTTTATTTACTCTAGGCTCCTTCCTGCTAGCACGTGATCTTAGTTACTCGCAACAGTAAAGGCCGTTTAAAAAGTATCAAACCAACATTTTAATTATTTCCTATTATATGCCTATTACAAGAAAATAATCAGTTTTATATACAATAATAATAATAATAATAATAGTTGTGAATTAAGATAGAAAATAAACGTTAATGCTGCAAAAATGAATTTAGGGTACTCAATAAATGCAATATTTAGTTTTTCAGTTATCGCGTGTTTTTTTTTGTTTTTTTTTTTTTTTTTTTTTTTTTTTTTTTTTTTTTATTTCAAAATAATCTTATTGTAAGTGTAATGATATTGTTACTTGAAAAATTTTGCCAAATACGAGTAGTTTGTGCTCAGAATATCAAAATTAAAAAGGAATACTTTCGAAATATCTATGGTCAAAGGGAATATCTTGGTAAGTTTATTATCTCTACTTTTTGGGGCAGAACTTTAACAGAATTTACAGAGAAAACACGATATACACTATCCATTATATATATATATATATATATATATATATATATATATATATATATATAAGCCCTTAGTTTTACAGGACACTGCACGAAAAAGTCACGAAATGAAAAATATGGCACGAAAATCACGAAAAAGTCACGAATTTGGAAACCATGTCACGAAATTTTTCTATTCAAAGGTTTCCCATCAAAGAGCTAAATTCGGCTAAGTTTCTGGAATTAATCTTAGTCCACTAAAACTGTGTACAATCCGGTGGAGTGAAAACTCGCAGGTATTAGCTAGGGCTCATGCGATGATACCTGCCTTAAAGTTATGTATAGAGAATACTATTGATGATCCTCCAGTTGCTAGGAATTCCACAGTTATGCAGAACCATGTTCGAGTAACCATGTTCCGGCTGACGAATTCTGCTGGTTAACGAACTTGACCTTTCAAATTAGACGAACTGTTATTGTACGAAATTTCATGAAAATCAGACCATTTTTGAGACGGTGGAAATATATATATATATATATATATATATATATATATATATATATATATATATATACACACATACAAATTTCTACAAACGTCATATTCGTGATCTATGCAATCTGCATAGATCAATCTGCAACCACAATTTGAAAAAAATTATATTCAGTTTTCAAAATTTCATGGGTGTGTTTATCATTTTGACACTGAGTGTAGGTCTGACAGGCCTCTGTGTGGCTATTCCTTGAGATATTCGGGCACCCGTTTTTATTTAATCTATGTAGGTAATGTAAGTTCCGTAGCTCATAGAAGGATTGTTACAAGTCTTGAGATATTTTGCATAAAAAGAAAAACATAGAATTAACCCAAATAGACTTGGGATAATAGCCAATCAGAGCTAGTAACTAATAAGGGAATGTTTCTTGGTAGAGTAATAAGTAGGTAAGTAGTATTGTAAGTAGATCCTATAAGGCCGAGTGGAGTATCCTCCTTCATCCTCCCATGACATAGTGCTGGCTTAGCCACTCATTCCACTCTCAACTCTCGGCTCCCACTCCATCTATCTCTACTAGACTTATTGTCTTCTCTTCCTTAAAGCACTTCTTCAACCTTCTCTCTCTCTACCACCTTTAGACCTTCATTCGTTCTATCTCTTACTGTCTCTCAAACTCTCAACCATTGAGTTTGTCAGTTTCTCTCTTATTCTTCTCATTTAGGATTTAGATGTCCAGAGAACTAGCAAAATACAATTTCCCATGAGTGTACTATTGATTCGTGAATGAGGAGAATAAGACAGAAACTGACAAACTCACTGGTTGGCAGAGTATGAGTGACAGAACAAGCATATGAACTCGAAAATTTAAGCGCGAATTTCGCTCCTAAAACCACGATCCGGTGGACGGATTCTGCTGGTTAACAAACTTGACCTTTCAAATTAGACAAAAGTTTTTTTTACCAAATTGCATAAAAATCGGACAGATTTTGAGCTTGTAAGAGAGCGAACAGACAAATATATGTATATATATATATATATATATATATATATTGCTGTAGTATTTCTAACGTGACACAACTAAAAGGAAACAAAAAACAAACAACTCAACTGGAAATGTGTCACTCTTGCCTATGTAGGGGGGGGGGATAACATTAAGACAAGAAGAGTGACACAAGTGTCCTCTGGCGCACAAGCTCTGAAGAGGCTAACAGGCGCACAGGCTCTGATGGTTGATCAAGAGATATTTACCAATGTTTTTCAGAGTCATGACTGAAAAACACCGAGATGTGTCACTTTAGAAATACTAAGTAAAGATGGAATGGTTGGGATTCGGCTAAATAAACCTCAATATGATTTTGTTTTAAAAAATCTATATTTCGGACGTTTCGGCTACTCATTGGTAGCCTTCGTCAGCTAAAATGACAAAAAAAGAAATTAATACAAAAACAAAAAAAAAATTATAATTGTGATAGGTAACAGAACTATAGATACAATTAACTTATAAAAGAACATATCGTCTTAAATTATTGGAATGAGTAGAATGAAAAAGTAAATAGGTACAATAATTGATTTTAATAGTAATTAGTAACGTTAATTGATTTTACAAAGAAATAAGAAACTACATACCAATGACAAATATAGTAGCTAATAGTAACATTAATTAATTTTACAAAGAAATAAGATACCAATAGAAATGCCGAGCGGCAGAGGAAGACCAAGGTTGGCAATTAAGTAACCATTGTAGAGTGTCTAAGGAGAAAGGAATCTACTGGGGTATAAGTAAGTGAAAACAGCAGGTGGTGGGAGAAATGTCGGTAAGGATCAAAAGGCATGTTTATGACATTTTTATGACAGGAAAGGAGAAAAAGGTGTTAATGGATACCCAAGGGGCATGGTAAAAATCTTGGTGGGAGGTCGGGAGAGTATTTGGAAAACATTAGCGTACATAGGAGAAATGCCTTGTTGGTCAGTTTTGTAGTTTATATTGTTTTTGTTTAAGTTTATGTGTACTCATTCCGAGATCTGTAGTCTTTTTTTGTTTCGTTGTGTAGAAAGAATTTTCGAGTCGTCAAAGTTAAAAGTGTGTTTTTGTGTAATGGCGTGTTTTGCAAGTGCAGATTTATCTATTTCTTTCTTTAGAAGAAAAATCCTTCTTCCCTATGGAGGAAGGGAGGAACCGCGCTAAAAATTAAAATATCTATTGGAATAAGAGGTCGAAGAAAAGGGACTTTTCTTGCACTTATTTGACCACAAAGCAAAGATAAGTAAGAGTAGCGGACTATAATTACGAATATCGCCGTCACCAATGTTTAGAATACCTAATTTCCTCGCATGCTATCATCGCAAAACCGTACACATTACGATTTTTTTCGGAAGAAAAGCCACCACCTATCGAAAGAAACCATGAGCTGAGAATAACTTTTATAAATTTGGCTAGCAAAGATAATATTTTTGTTCTAGAAAAGCACATGCACTAGAAAGAAATCAACATGTTAGTCTCTGCTCGATTCTAAGCCACAAAGGTATAATAGGTAGCGATAAAGCGGATTTAGCAGCAAAACAAGAATTTGTACAAGACAAACCTCAGTCGTAAATCAACTGTCAGATACAGTAGCACCTGTAAAATATCTGATCTCAACAGTGGGAAGGGAATGTCTTCACAATATAGAGAACAAGTTAAAACAGATTAAATCCACTACCTTGGCGAGATGAGAAGGTTCTGTGGAATGTAAGAATCGTACACATGTATCTTACCCTAGCATATTTATCTCAAAGTTAATCTAGGATTGAGCGCACGTTGTATATTGCAATTAAACATTTTTTTTTTAGAATGTAGGGCCTACTCGGCCGTTCGAAACCAAATAGAAATTCATGGCCCGGTCTGTGAAATACTTTAAGATGACCATGAATTAAACTAGAGAGTGTTTATTTCTTGAGAGCTACGGATGTGTTTAATAAAAAATGCAAGATCTAAGCAGGATCCTCTTCAAGTAGTAGATAGAGCTGTTTTTGTTTTGAGTCAACGATTTGTTAGAGTTAGGTCAGCACTAAAGCATGTTTCACGCTAAAAATATTCCCCAGCGAAAAAGCCTTAAACTGAATGTATATATATATGTATGTGTGTATATATATAATTATTTATATAATTTTATATATATATATATATATATATATATATATATATATATATGTAATGGTTGATTGTGAGTAGTATGGGGGACGAGAGACGCAGTAGAAGTAAAGCCGATCTGATTAAGCGGCAATATCTATTCGGAGGGTATTGGGTGCTTTTGTAGGTGTCCGGCTTAAAGGTTCTCAATATAGTTACCCTTAGCTGAATAGAGCTTAGAATTCACTGGATATAGGGAAGGATACTCAGCCCACACCTATTTTTATCTCACTCAGCTCTCATAGAGCGAAGCATCGATGAAAATCCATCTTATCAACGAATTTCGGGTTTTTCGACCTAAGTATCGGATTTAAAATGATGAAAATATGAATTTATTGTTTGCACAAATCATATTGGAATTTTCGATCCTTCAATAATTTCCTTTAAGTGCTCAAATGTGTTAATGCAGCGTGGAAAGAAATTGGATAAAAGTTTCAAATTGTATTTAAATTGTCAATAAATCAGTGATCCATAATAACTGAGCACTTCTAATTTGAAAAAGGTTCATAATATATCTTTTAATTAGTTTAGGGACATCTTTGAAAAAGTTTATGCATGAGCTAGTTTTTCAAAATGATACTGTTATTGTAAAAACAGTTCTTTTGGGAATTTCAGATCAAGAACTTTTATAAGCGTTCTTTGAAGAAGGTTTTGAAAAGGATTTTATATGAATGTTCACTAATGAACTTGTTTTTCAGATCAATTATACTGGAAATTATTAAAGTTCTCTGCCAAATGAAGAATACAGTAATAGAGTTGTATTTTGAATTATCAGTTTGACCATATTAGGCCTACATTTATATGGACATATCTAAAAAGACGTCACTTACATTTTTAGGTTTTAACTCCCCCTCCTTCCTGCCCTGGATAAACAATAGTTGAATTTGATAATTATGTCGACGCCAATATAGGCAATAAAAAAAAAAAAAAAATACTGCCTTCTGCTAAAGTTCAGGAACATAAATATGCTTTAGCTCCACCCGATAATTCTATGTAATGTACTGTATAACATACAGTCTTCTTTTTCGTACATGGCCACCCCGCCAGGGGACGCTTTTATGTGGCACTGTGAAAAAATCAGTCCCGTAACAGGCCACGTGGATCCAGAGGAGCAGATACTGTAGAGGTATCCGATTCTTGACCATACCCATTAGTTAATTAATTTATTTATTTCAGGCTGGGCAGCCTAGGGACGATCTGGAACCCCAAATCCAACCCTCGAACGATGGCACTAGAAGACAAACATCTTCAGTGTGCGCTCGGGTTTAGAACCTGGGTCCTCCAGTTCCTTAGTCGAGTGCTCTACCACTGAGCTAACCTCGCCCCCCAAGATTTGCAATGCGAAAGCATGTAAGGCTAGGAAAGACATAATCATGATAATTCTTGAATATACCTTATAGTTGCAGATATTGGTGTTGGAATACTAATGCAGGGCTTCGAAATCTACTGAGTATTAATTGAATCCCGCAATTCATGCACAGTAGCTCGACCTGTCAGTTCAGGTCGACAACTGCAGCTACCACACATGTCAATCAAATCCGCTGGCAAATCGCCATACTGTTTACGCAGGAGTGCCGACGCGTCTGGAGGAGTATACCCAATCATTATATCATCATACGGAATTAGCGCGAGGATTATTGAGTCGCGTATACCTTATTATAAGAGATAGTATAAACTGCGTTAATACTCAGGATATTGACAAAAATGTTGCCTGACTTTTCAATCAAAAATATAATAATAATAAGATAATCCACATGGTATGAGGGAATACCACTTCTAGTATCAGTTCAGTATGAACGAGTGGTTAGGAATCTGTGGGCATTATATGACACAGCCAGTTTTCTTACCTGGATGGTTATATCCAAAGGCGTTTTATGACCTTCTTCAATGCAATACCCCGTAAAGAAGGTCTATGATGGCAAATAAATGGATGCTCAGCTCAGAATGGAAGAGTTATAATGAACAGATTCACTGAATAGTAGTTAGGAATATGGATTGGGAGAGTTGGACCCGTGGATTAATCGGCCAAAAACCCTGATTTGACGTCGCTTAATTTTAGGCGTGCTGTTGGCTTAAGTCCCAAGTGTACAAAGTAACCATTTAGGACATAAAACACCTGATCGAAAGGATTCACGAATTCATTTCTGGAAATGAGAACTAGCCATGATGAGATAGCAAGGACTACATCAGCGGTGTGACTAGGTGTCGTCAGTGTGTTCTGCAAGGAGGCCAGTTGTATGAATGTTTATAATTTTCGATGTATTTTTTTTTTCTACTTTTATGTAAAACTTACTATAATGAGTAAATGTGTACAAGCAGAGAACATTTCAGTTGTACTATGAAAACACGGTATTTTCTAAAAACAACCTTTATAACGCCATATTTCTGGAACGGAGTGAGATAGAAATGCGTGGTTGGTGGTGTTGAACTATACTTTTTGTCTAGTTTCTTTCACTGGAGTATTGTCATAACTTCCCATACACCCTGTATACCTGGGAGCTTAGTAACACAAAAACATAAGCGTTACGATTTTGTTTCATGCGAATTTCATAAAAAAAAAAAAAAAAAATGGATAGTGTTGGTTAACGAACTTGATGCTTAAATCACACAAATTATTTGTGTACCAAATTTCATGAAAATTAATATTATTGGCCCGGTACTAACAAGCGAAGTACAATTACAAATTTTTATTTTCTTTTTGACCAGGCTGGTATGTGTGAATATATATATATATATATATATATATATATATATATATATATAAATATATTTTATTATTATATTCTTTGTCCCTTTTTAAGGCTGTGTGGTGTAGGTATGTCCATTATAGAGCTTGACCAAGGGTCGTTATCCTGTACCTTGTTCCAGACTATTCCTAGCTTTCTGAACGGCTCCCGTAAGTCTTTTTTCCAAGTAACCCTTGGTCATCCTCCTCATTACTCTACTGGGGTTTCATACATCATCCTTGCTATTCATTCTGGATGCACCCTTATTAGGAGCCTGAACCAGTTGAAAACAGCTTTGCCCTGAACACCAGTTGCAGAGGCCATCATACAATTGCTCCATTTCTATGCTTTGTAGTGAGAGTCCATGAATGGGAGGAGTACAAAATATAAGTCGTATTTATAAATATGTTCGGACCTCCGGAATATTTGTGACTTATGGGGTCATAAACAAGTTTCTTAATACAAAGAGGGAGGCCCGGTGGCCGTGCGCGTTGAGGCGTGAGCACTTAACACTCCGTGCCAAAGGTCGTGGGTTCGATTTCCACTCTGGAGTGGTGGCTTTTTTTTTTTTTTTTAGAAAAAGGAAAAGTCACCAGGCTTGTCCTGGCCAAAAAAGGGTGGTAACCTATAGATAACCCGTCCCAAAATTCGTAGTTAATAATAATGGACGTTAAAATTTAAATAAATAAAATAATACAAAGAGAATCATATGTTTCGGTAACACAATCTTGTAACTACACATAATTTAATTGATTTATGTAGGAATTGTGTGATGCGAAACATGTTTTTGTGTAACTATGGTTACCAATATAAGGAGATATTTGCTAGTTTGGCGAGGGAATGGATCGACTGGTAGGTAACAGTTATCCTATATTAGAGATAGTAAATAGGAATGGCCGTTAGTTGGATCCAATAGGAAGAGAGGCACACACATCACTGGGACGTGACCGTCCAAACACATAGCTCACCACACAGAAATTCCTTCAATTTATCTCTAGCTCTCTCATTCACTCACCTGATTACTCACTATCTCTACTTCTATCCGTCTGTAGCGTTTTACTTTGCACATTTACCGCAATATTTTATGTAAAAGGTATTTTATCCTATGCGTCTATCAAGAACGAGAATGCGCTGACAGCCTGTCTTAGGCTGCAACTGCATTGGACCCGAATTTCTACAGATCCGATCCATTCCGATATCGGTAGACCGACAGCAGCCAACGTGAGTGCTACATTGGTCCCGACCCCATCTGATCTAGTAACAGCTCATCAGTAATGAACTCGTAGCGAAGTGAAAATGAGGAGGAATAAATAAAAGGTTATAAACATCTTTCCACGTAATTTAACAAACAAGGGAAACAAAAAACAATAATCTGGCTGGACAAAGGTGTTCTAAATTTGATCAGCTGTTATTTAAAAAAAAAAAAAAAAAAAAAAAAAAAAAAAAAAAAAAAAAAAAAAAAAAAAAGTATTGAATGTCGGGCGCCATTGTTTGTCGGTCGTCCAATATCGGTCAAGTAACAAACAATTTTGAACGGCCGGGATTGGTAGTCGTCTGATCCAATGTAGGCATCTCAATTGAGATGCTTGTGTTTGTTTTCATTCCGACAGTCGGTGGCTATCGCATCAGATCGGATCGGGACCAACGTAGGTTCACCCTTAGAGTCAAAGTTGTGTTTTTTTCCGGAGTATGAACCAATGGGCAAATAGAGCCGGACAATCTACAGGTTACAAACCTTTCTTAATACCAACAGCACGTGGTCGGACTCCCATTCAAGTATTAGCCACGCCCGACGTCACATAACTTCGGTCATCAACGATAACCTGTGTATTCAACGTTAGCCGTTGGCGCCTGTCTTCGTTTGGTTGCAATAAAAAAAAATTAACGATATAATATACTAATTAATTCGGTAATAAAATTTAGGCGAGTACGGCTATATCAATACAAGAGTAAATTACTGAAGGACGTGACTTTGAAACTCGAGGGACCCACGAATGTATGACGTTTATACATGGAATCAATTGTGAACACATTTGTCAGAAACAGGAAATTGGTCTGCCTATAAATACTCTATCGTGCTCAATTTATTGCCATTGTTTTACTTTATTATGCCAGGGGGTATGTATAACTAACCACTCAAATTGTTCATTAATATATGCTCCGCATGTTTCACATCACATGAATTATATAGGTAATTATACCTTCTCTAGGAGCCAAAAACTTCATTATTATACTAATATGACATGTATACAGGGTGATTCAGGTCTAAGTGGCCAAACGTCAGGAGATGATTGTAAACATAATTTCCAACAAAAAAGCTCATTTCAAGTATGGTCCGATTCCGAAAGGAAAAAGCGCTATATCCAATTTTCTGTTATTTTAACGTCGTCATGTTTTTTAATGAATAAGAAAGGATTTCTCAAAAATTATTCAAGATAGATAAATTCTAATTATGCCATCATAAAATGGTCAAAATTTCCTTTAAAAAGACAGTAATTTGATTTACTAAAATCATTATTAAAATATACTTTCTGGACGTCCAATAACGCACTTCTTTTTTTATCAATAAATCAGAGTTTTTTCGCGATTTTTTTTCTCAACCCACTAACAGACTACAGGTTCAATACTTACACGAAAACTTCTACATTTAAGAAGCATTAAATCCAAGCAAATAAAGTGGAGGTTTATTGAGGGATAAATTGAAAGATTGGCTCCCTTTTGTTAAAAAAAATGTGGAATGTAGTTTTGTTACTTTCAAATACCTTGTGTGAAAAAATTAAAAATTATTCATTTTTAAATGTCCAAACTGTTGGTATCCATTGTCCAGTCCAGAAGCAATAAAAAGTAACTGAAAGAAATGATTGGAAAAGATTTTCATTTCAGAGATCTGTTACATTACATGTTTTTCCATTTTTAATTGATTTATGTTTTACATGATGTATTTGGCACCCAGTTTTGAGTAGAAATTTTGAGCGGAGAATTCAAAAATATTTTGGGATAGTTGAATAATTGTGATCTAGAATTTACACATAATTTGAAATGTTTTCAAATCAAATTTGAAATAAAACTTAAAATTGTGCAAAACATTGCGGGAGGAAAAATGTTAATCCTCTCTTCGGTTGCAACATTTTGTGGACAGACAGACAGACAAAGCCACATTCACCAGGAATGGAATATTTAATAGTCCCAATTCGCACACTTGGTTTCATTTTAATCCTTATGCCCTGTGAAGATCACACAATCAGTATCAGCTCCAAGTTAACATGTGGTGCGGAATTCAGCCAATCCTGATTCCTGACAGGTTTGATTCACCATATTTTTAAACGTGCACACGATTTAAATATGACCGACCTATTGCACATAGATTCATATTCCGCTAGCACATAGATTCATGGTTCCTGATGGATTGCTGTCCTGCAAATAGCAGCAGAGCTGTTAGACAGTGGATGGATCCACTGCCCAAGTTCATAAAGGTCCAATTGCAAATTTTGAAATATATTAGCAAATATTTTAGTGCCAACAACATCATGTAAAAGATAAATCAATGAAAATTTGTCAAACACAAAATGTAACAGATCTCCCAAATGAAAAACTATTCCAATCATTTCTTTCAGTTACTTTTTATTGCTTCTGGACTGGACAATGGATACCAACAGTTTGGACATTAAAAAATGAATAATTTTTAATTTTTTTACACTAGATATTTGAAAGTAACAAAACTGCATTCCACATTTTTTTGACAAAAGGGAGCCAATCGTTCAATTTATTCCCTAATAAACCTCCACTCTATTTGCATGGATTTAATACTTATTAAATGTAAAAGTTTTCGTGTAAGTATTGAATCTGTAGTCTGTTAGTGGGCAGAGAAAAAAAAATCGCGAAAAAACTCTGATTCATTGATAAAAAAAGAAGTGCGTTATTGGACGTCCAGAAAGTATATTTTAATAATGATTTTAGTAAATCAAATTACTGTCTTTTTAAAAGAAATTTTGGCCATTTTATGATGGCATAATTAGAATTTATCTATCTTGAATAGTTTTTGAGCAATCCTTTCTTATTCATTAAAAAACAAGACTATGTTGAAATAACAGAAAATTGGACATAGCTCCTTTTCCTATCGGAATCGGAGCATACTTGAAATTACCTTTTTTGTTGGAAATTATGTCTACAATCACCTCCTAGAGTTTGGCTACTTAGACCTGAATCACCCTGTATAATCCAGAATGCAATATTTTCTCAAGCCCATCGGAAATAACAGAAGCGTTCTTATATTCAATTTATTGAGCTTTCGAATTGCTACTGTCCAGTTACCTGTCAAATTTGCGTTTATTAGGAAAATATACAAAAATCTAAAAATTGCTTATATCTGTGAATAATTTCTTTTTTTTTTAATAGTTTGTTAACTCCAAATGTAAAGAAAATAAATATCTTAGTTTAGATGAATTTAAAACATGTAGAAAATATTTCTGAGGTCGTTTAAGAAGCTTTATTAAATGTTTCAATGGCCTTTATTGTCATTGGAGTATTTAGCAAAACAACTAATTAAAAAATAAATAAATAAGAGTTTACTCGCTATTTTTCTGGTTTCACGACGGTCAAAGAATGTAGCACATCTCTTACTTTTGTATCACCTTTCCTAAATATCCTAAACATGGTGATTTGTTGTAGGAACTAAAAATACTTTTATAAAAATATACGACCTCATTGTACAAAGGTGAACCTTTCAAAACGAAATGTCACGGCCGCTTCACAGCTGAGGTTAGTGCATATGGCTTCAATCTGCTGTGAATAGTCAGTTGTGTGACACTATAATTTGTCTTTAAAGAATTAGATTGCGGTGGAAAATAAAGTGTCTTTTATTTAGTAAAAAAGCACCTAGAAGAGTGTTAGCAGTTTATTTTATAGCGTGTGAAAGCTTATTTTCATAAAGAATCGACGCGCTTGCTGAATTCTATTTTAATTGACCTACCTCCTGTCATATATATATATATATATATATATATATATATATATATATATATATATATATATATGACTTATTCGTTAACATAGTATAGCGAGGTTCCGTTCATAACCCTAGTGCCATTAGTAAAGGAATAGAAAATGCTATTGGTTCGGTTTGATCATTCGTAAAAATTTAAAATAAAATCTCAAAGAGAAGGAAGTTTAAGGCGCCTCAACCGGAAACTGACCTTATTCTACGAGGAAATGACTCCCCGCCTTCTCAAAATGAACTCTAGGAAAACATTATTACCAATAAAATTGTCATTTTCTTCCCGTCTTTTATTTATATATTAATTCTATTGATAAATTCATTAAAAAAAAACAAAAACAAAAAAACATAACAACAACAACAACAAATTCAGGAGTGAATTAAACCAAGCCATTCACAAGAACAAACACTTTCGAAGTTTTAAGCACTTATTTCTGCCATACAGATATCGCCTTAAAAATGGTTTCATTGGCTTTCCTATGTTGTGAAACCTATAAAACGAGTACCTGAAAGCATATTAACTCAAATACTTATGCGTTACCATTTTATTTTCGCGCACATTTCGCTCCAAAAAGCATGTTCCGCATTTCGGATTCTGCTGGTTAACAAACTCGATATTTCAAATTACACCAAAGATTTTTGGTTCCAAATTTCACAAAAATCGGACCATTTTTAATCCTATGAGAGAGTGAACGGACAATTAATTCATTAATATTATATATATATATATATATATATATATATATATAATATTAATGAAAGTTCAACTCAATCATTGTTTTGGAGTAGCCGAAACCATTTCTCGAGAACGCTTATATATATATATATATATATATATATATATATATATATATATATATATATATATATACAGGTGTATTACAATCTATATTTTACATTGAATTGTGTAATGTGATGAGAGGATTAACCTATGGAGGGAGGTAACACACAGAAATGGGAAATGCGATGTATATATATAAGCGTTCTCGAGAAATGGTTTCGGCTACTCCAAAACGATGATTGAGTTGAACTTTTATTAAACACGTTTCACACTAAGATCAATACATTTTAGCCACGTTTAGAGTGAAGAAAGCTAACAGATATATCAGCGGACATGAGAACTTTATGAATGGAAATGTTTCGGAAATGATAACGCTAAAAGGGTTAAATCCTATGTCTGTAAACATTTTCTCAATGATAGGATGATGGAATTCATTAGGTTGAATTTGAAGAACGGAGAGATAACTTGTATGGTATAATTGAGTTGTATTGGTTTACTAAAGGGAGTAAATACCAGTAATGTGAGACTCCCTCTCCAGTATTGCTCTTAATTGGAATCTGAATAAACCCTTGGTCTGGTGGATTAGCTATCGGACCGAC
Organism: Gonocerus acuteangulatus; assembly: GCA_946811695.1. NCBI lineage: Eukaryota > Metazoa > Arthropoda > Insecta > Hemiptera > Coreidae > Gonocerus > Gonocerus acuteangulatus. The sequence continues at coordinate 74,776,022 of OX328123.1, read as the reverse complement.
ATATTAAAGTCAAAACGTTTCAACGAGATGGTGTCCTATTCAATGGGGATTTTACCTCAAACGGCTAGTGGATGTAGGATTCTGTCAATTATTGAGCGTTTTTTAGTTTGTTTAAGCTGATTTAATTTATTTCGAGTGCTTCACAAATTGGGGGATAAACGCATGATAAAGAAATTCGAAATTCGGTCTGTCTAATGACATTAAAAAAAAAACAAACTAATTTATCAGAGATTTGTATCATGTACATATATTTTAAATATATATTTCGCATAGACATATGTATTTATGTATCTATCTATCTATCTCTCTCTCTCTCTCTCTCTCTCTCTCTCTCTCTCTCTCTCTCTCTCTCTCTCTCTCTCTCTCTCTCTCTCTCTATGTATATATATATATATATATATTTATGTAGATATGTATACATATAAATAAATATAAATGGTTAAGTGGTAGAGCTCTAGACTAATTTGCTTTTAAAACGCAAACGCACTAAAGATATCTTATATTGTCTTCGTTCGTGAATTGGATTCGGTGCCTCAGATCGTCCATACACCCAACCAGCTTTTAATTAATTATTTAATGGGTGCCTGGAAAATCAGGCGGCTGGAGCATATTACTGACAACGCTATCTCCGTGGTGTTCCTTATGGTCAAGTATCAAATGCCTCTAGAGTATCTGCCCCTCTGGGCCCTTGTGGCCACTTACGGGACTGATTTTTGTTATAAAAAATGAGCACATTACTAAAATAAATGGACAAATTAAAAACAATATTAAAAAACAAGAACCTCCTCTTATAGAGCCTTCTGCTCACATCCAGAAACATAAATGTGCTTTAGCTCCACCCTTCAAACCTATACAATCTACTGTATAACATACAGTCTTCTTTTTCGTACAACGCCACCCCGCAAGCGCGAACGTCAGTGGACCCTTTTTTGTAATGTTTTTTCTAACGTTTTTTTTTTTCAGTTGAGTCATCGCTAAAGAATATTTATGCTAAAAGTAAATAATTTTTGTGATTAACTATATACAAAAAGATAAAACAATTAAGAAATTAAAAAGGAAATTCTTTTTATTTTACTGTTGACATTTTTTTATATATGTTTAGTGTCTTAAATTGTTTAGTATTATGTCGACGTATACTTTTTTTACCCAGAATGACAAAGAAAACAAAAAAAAAAAACAATATAAAAATTCTTCATATATGACCATTTACACCAACAATGTAATGTATCTGTTTCCCTAAATGTAACTGATTACACACATGTTAACGATATTAAGTTAAATGTTTTCAAGCCTTTGAAAAACTAACTCAAGTAGTTACAATGTTTGGTCAGTTTTTCCATCGTACCTGATTATATATGTGACAATTATTAATTGAAAAAAAAAAAAAAAAAAAAAAGTCTGCTTGGGTTTTGCAGGCTCTTGTGGTATTAAGATTGAACTTTTACTCTACATACACTAAAGTAAATAAATTGCGGTGTAAACATAAACATTTTCATATTATAATATTTAAACTTTGAGCAAAGTTCACTTGGAATTTTGCAAGTCTGTTACAGTGTTGGGCATTATTCGAATAAATTATTATTCGAATGATTATTCAAATAAATATTTAGTGAATGATGAATAATTAACTGAATTATCTTATTCACAAGGAACATCATGAATTATTCACAGAATTATTCGTTATTCATCATTCGTTATTATTTATTTCTAGTTGGTTTACTGATTAATCCTACTCAAACACACACATATATATACATATTTCCGGCTGCCAACATCATAATAAATCTATCATTATTTACTAAAATATGTTTATTCTGATTGAATAATTTGTGAATGAAACATAAACTTCATTCACAGAATAACGAATAATGAATAAAAGTAATTATTCTTCATTCATGAATAAAATAATACATTTATTCGTTAATCTTTATTCATCATTCTGAATAATTTTTGCCCAACACTGGTCTGTTACATGATTGAATTTTACGTTCACAATCCGACTTGAAGCGCATAACTTAAGTAATAAGCAAACTGTTTTGATTTGAGTCAATAGCAAGGTACCTAAGCAAATAATAGTGGAAAGTGTTTGCAGAGATTCGAGGCAAAGCAGCAAGAACTTTCACACATTTCCCAGAAAGGCTTACAAACTTTATGGTTTATGGGGAATACAGGAGTAGGGTTATTTGTAATGCTAATTTAGCAAGATCTGAATATACATTCTCAGGATTCAATAAATCTGAAGAGCAGAGGGTTAGTTTACTATTTGTTTATAGTAAATTTACAGTATCGTATTTGTAGTATAGTTAGTGTAGTTTAATGTAGAAGTATAGTAGTAGTATTCATAGTAATCCTCTTAAGCTATGATATTTTAGGTTACAGGAGAAAAATGTACTGTACAAATTGCTTATACAGAATTAATTACTACATCTCCATTTCTTTATGAATAATTACTCCCACAAATACTGGTTTAGTATATGTGCTTGTGCGAATGGACACTTAATTTACTTAAAAATTTGTTAAGTAAGCAGTAAACAATGGCGGGGACCTAAATAGGCATCCTATAGTGGAGGAACCGCATAAAAATTAATCAAATTCTGGAAGTTGCAGATTCTGTAGGAATATTTCACTGTTGAAGCAGAAGTGGAGAAAGGAAATCAGAAAGTTCAGGTATTAGGGAATAATTAAAACTACTAGTTCATTCCAATGAATAATAATCTTTCTAGCTACAACCTTTGTCATAATTTTTGACTAAAGTTACTATTATACATTAAATAAAACCATTCTACCCATTAAACCCCATTTGAGCAAGAACTGTAAGCATTATGTATAGGTTCCAAGCACTCTTATAACGGTAGATGTTTCCTCCAGCTGACGTTAAAGGACACACATTCGATCTTAGAGTATCAAATAACATCAGCCTTTCTAGCCTCTGTGTACCAAACTCCTACTCAGATTTCCAGGGATGGATTCGACGTAACGACAGCTTCAGCACAATTATTCTTTCTTAGTACAATGTAATGTTAAGTGCATATCCAACGATAAATGTTTTGGAAATTGTGTGTTATTTCTTTCCTTTAGGTTCCAAGGTAGGTTGACTTTACTATTTGGACTTAATTTACAGCAACCTTAATTTTGCGAAACGTTGGCAAAAAATAAAACCTTTTTCACAAGAAAAATGTAGTTTTATTAAGAAATAACGACCGAACCCTGACAATCCCTATCCTCGCATCATCAATGGTCAACTATCTCCTCTCAATTAATACATATTTATTTTTAATTTTAGACAAATGCATACTGCCTACACGTATTTCTAAATTGGTTTTCCTCTGCGAAGATGCCTTAATGTACTTACAGAGCGGAGCGTAGAGAGAGCAAAAAACATAGCGTAGAAATCCACCACTAGAGGTTATAGGGAAATAAACATAGTGGACCAGCAGGCAAAGCAGTGAGCATAGCAACTGGTTCATATCTTGTACAGAAGGAATTGTTAATAAACAAGCTGAGCCTTTATAAAGGCTCAGCCAGATTAAATAAAGTTAGACTTTATCTCGAACTCCTGTCGTGTATATATCCCCAGTGCCTATACTGGATACATGTACTTTTCGAAAAAATTCCCACTGTCTTATAGAAAACCATAGCTAGTAAAATTTATGTATATATTTTAGTCAAGGGAACTAAGAGTTATAGATGGAAATGCTTTGAACACAATTTTTGACTTCATAACTTTGTTTCGGCTAGTTATGGGGTCAACATATCAAAAGTTCTCGCTCGTAGCCTTTGTGCCGGGGGGGGGGGTTAGAAGGTCCCATTTTTCGGGTTTTACTTATATCTCGAAACCCCTGCGACCTAGCGACATGACTATTATATAACAAATGAAAGCTGATTACATTTCCTACAAGTTCTATTCAATAAAATTATTCGAGATATCTTTAGTTTTCGACTTATCCGCTCTTGAATGTCTGTCATTTTGGGAAAAAACTCACTTTTTTCTATTCTCGACCTGATATCTCTTCAACGATATACCCAAAAAATAAGTGCCATTTATAGGGTTGTAGAGCATTACATTCCCTTGAAGAATATATATTACTTTACTATTATAGTATTAATCGCTAAATTTCAGATCTCACGATGACCACTGAAATTATTTTTACGTTTGAACAGAAATAAGTAGAATACCAAGGTATTATATATTATTGAAGGGAATGCAATACTCTACAGCCCTATAACCGTTATTTATTTTTTGGGTTCATCGTAGAAGAGATATCCGGTCAAAAGAGGGAAAAAATATGCGGCTAAAGTGTTTTCCCCCAAAATGACAGACTTTCAAGAGCGGATATTTAGAAAACTAAAGATATCTCGAAAAACTTTATTGAGTTGTACTTGTAGCATATTTAATCAGCTTTCATTTGTTATATACTAGTCATGTCGCTAGGTAGCAGGGTTTCCGAGATATAAGTGAAACCCTGAAAAATAGGACCTTCTAAACCCCCCTCCCCCCGGCGCAAAGGCTACGGGCGAGGACTTTTGATAAGTTACCCTCCTATCCAGCCCAAACAAAGTTACAAAGTCGAAAATTGTGTTCCAAAAATTTCCAACTATAGCTAGTTTTAAGCTGATGGCTGAACCTAGTACTTGCTTCTTTTTTTTATTTTATTTTTTTTAGCCACCACCATAACGCAAGTGCATCGTCGTCTCAATCAATCACGAAACTGATGGAAAACAGTTTAGTCTGTGAGCACGCTTTAATGAAATAGATTTCATGGGGTAGGGCCTAACAGTTTAAAAGATACATTAATTGTGGACCGCATATACAGTACCCTGCGTATATATATATATATATATATATATATATATATATATATATATATATATATATATATACAGGGTGTCCCGTAAATGTCTAGTCATATTGTGAGGGGTGATAGAGGACCCTTAGGGGAACAAAAAATGTTCTATGACGATTTCCCGAATTACCGCCCATAAGGGAGAAAACGTCGTTTTATTGTTTTTTCGAGACAAACGTACTTTTTAGAAGAATAATCGTTGTAGCTCTGTCCCAGGTGGTTCTACTAGAAAGGGTGTGAAACCAATCGAAAGCTGAGTAAATTTACTATACGACTAGTTGAGAGTAAACGTAAAAATGAATGAATGTAAGTATGTATATCTTACCAAAAGAAGGCAATTCTAAATTTCCTGACATTTTATTGATATTTCTTTCCAGCGTTACTCCTCAATGGGCAGGATCTGAGATTTCCGGGTTTCAGAAAAACTTCCTCATTTAACCAGCTTTCCATTCATGTATCACAACCCTGTGTTATTGAAGTATTTGAACGATTTAAGAACAAAAGTTTTTTAAAAAACATGGATCTGTGAAAAGAAAATTATATTTTTTTCTTCAATTTATTCAAAAAGCTGAAGGGAAATATTTTTTTTATAAATGTTTACATAAATATTAAGTAAATATTTACTTAAAAGAATAAAAAAAAATTACTTCCATGAATATAAAAAAAATTCCTAAAACAGTAAATAAATAAAATTCACATTTATTTTGAATTTGTTAATTAAGGTAACTAATACTGGGTCCAGGAGGCGGCCATTAAGGAATCCCAACCATACATTAACCTCAAAAATTATTATTTTTACCTATATCACGCATTTGAACACATTTTTACAGGTACTTATATTTAGAAAACAAATGCTTTACCTTAAATTAATACTGATGGCTACGCTTGTGAAACTCACTGGGATTCTGAGCCCATGCGTTTTTGTTGTGGTAATTAAAAATTCTATCCCTCATAAATAATATGTACATAGTCCTGTAAAAATGTGTTTAAATGCGTGATATAGGTAAAAATAATAATTTTTGAGGTTAATGTATGATTGGGGTTCCTTAATGGCCGCCTCCTGGACCCAGTATTAGTTACCTTAATTAATAAATTCAAAATAAATGTGAATTTTATTTATTTACTGTTTTAGGAATTTTTTTTATATTCATGGAAGTAATTTTTTTTTATTGTTTTAAGTAAATATTTACTTAATATTTATGTAAACATTTATAAAAAAAAAAATATTTCCCTTCAGCTTTTTGAATAAATTGAAGAAAAAAATATAATTTTCTTTTCACAGATCCATGTTTTTTTTAAAACTTTTGTTCTTAAATCGTTCAAATCCTTCAATAACACAGGGTTGTGATACATGAATGGAAAGCTGGTTAAATGAGGAAGTTTTTCTGAAACCCGGAAATCTCAGATCCTGCTTATTGAGGAGTAACGCTGGCAAGAAATATCAATAAAATGTCAGGAAATTTAGAATTGCCTTCTTTTGGTAAGATATACATACTTACATTCATTAATTTTTACGTTTACTCTCAACTAGTCGTATAGTAAATTTACTCAGCTTTCGATTGGTTTCACACCCTTTCTAGTAGAACCACCTGGGACGGAGCTACAACGATTATTCTTCTAAAAAGTACGTTTGTCTCGAAAAAACAATAAAACGACGTTTTCTCCCTTATGGGCGAGAATTCGGGAAATCGTCATAGAACATTTTTTGTTCCCCTAAGGGTCTTCTATCACCCCTCACAATATGACTAGACATTTACGGGACACCCTGTATATATATATATATATATATATATATATATATATATATATACATATACTTATAATGATAAAGGAATATAAAAAAACATTTATAAATATAAAAGGTGGGAATTTTCGGTATCTTGTAGGTAGGGTCGGTGATAATTTAAATAAATTCTTTTATGGGTCTAATCTTTATTTATTTACTGCTTGATCGCAACGGAGGCGACTAGCAAATTATTAAGTCTATGACTATTTAGTCCTGTCATTAGTAATGACAGAGTTATCCGGTCAAAAAGTGTGTTTTTTTCCCAAAATGACAAACATTCAAGAGCGGATATTTAGAAAACTAAAATTACCTCGAAAAACTTTATTGAGTTGTACTTGTAGCATATTTAATCAGCTTTCATTTGTTATGGAATAGTAATGTCGCTAGGACGCAGGGTTTCCGAGATATAAGTGAAAACCCGAAAAATGGGACCTTCTAAACCCCCCTCCCCCACGGCACAAAGGCTACGGGCGAGGACTTTTGATATGTTTACCTCCTATCCAGCCCAATCCAGCACAAAGTTACGAAGTTAAAAATTGTGTTCCAAAAATTTCCACCTATAGCTGTTTTTCGATTATTCGTTGCCTGGGCTGTATATGTATCAGCGATTATACGAATGTTCATGCGGATTTAGCTATTAGTAGAAGTGAGGAACGTGTTCCAGATACAAAGAATGGGATGGTGATGAAGCCCTCATAGAGAATTAATGGTCACACTCGTGTACTGTAGATGTGGCTCTCTCGGCATCTACCTCTTCAGTCTACTTTCAATGGGAAGTAAAGGAAGTTGTCAATGATGAAAACTATTAAAAATTCATAGGGTCTGTATGGAACGTGTGATTGGTTTCACCAAACGTGAAGTAAAAGAATATATTTTGTGTAGTTAATGTTTATTTATAATTGAAATTTGCTTTGTGATAACAATTTACATATAATTCAATTCGTTTTATTTGTACATAAAACTCTATAATAAAGTATATCAATTAAATTCCCCAAATTCTGAATTAATAATAAGAAATAGTAACCTAAATGTCATACAAAGCAAATGAAAATAAAAATAAAAAAAAACTTGGGAAGTGTTAGTTTCGTTGCTTTGGACGGTTAATTCTGTTTGATTTCACTAGTTTTTTGCTTGCTGTTACTATAAATTAGTGGCGCGTAAAATTTTACGTTTCTTTAAGTTTTCAATGGAATAGGAGATTTAATGTTTCACAAAATATTAACTACATTTATGCCAGGCTTTCCTAATGATACTAGGAACAAGAACGTTCTGGAAACGCACTTAGACGCATTGGCTGCGAGACGGACTTTCTATGAAAGTTACATCCCATGTAGAATCATGCGAAAATGCTATTGATCAAGAAGCAGGACCTGTCCTGAGAAGAATTTGATAGAAATAAAGTCGTATTACTGAACGACAAAGCGCCGGTTTACCTGTGGATAGGCAATCCAACAAAGTCTATGCATTCAGCGGGCACATCCGCGTTTCTTGGTAAAACCCCCGAGACCACTCCGTGAATGGAGGATTTCGTAAATTAGCATCGTCAGCCCATTATAAATACGGATTTACTTTAATCTCATAATGACAAGGAGCTCTTGATTTTCCATTTATTATTTCTTAGAACATTCCGAAATTTAGATCAATCACTACCTACTCAAATTGCGAAATCCCCCCCGCCCAACTGTGCGGCGGCAGGAATTTTCTTATCTCACAGCTCTTTGGAAAAATTCCTCGCTGCACCCTGGATGTCGGAACTAATGGCCTAGATGTCAAGGCGCCGTAAAAAAAAAAAATAAATAAAATAAAATAAAAAAATCGTCCAACACAAAAATAATTACTACGAAATTCTAAACATTAGATGAGTTCTATTGCTTTAAATTTATTATTTTTATGCCTTTATAAAGTAATTTAATTTGATATTTTCTTCAAAAGATCTTAAATCCAAAACTAGGTGGAGCAAAAAAAGGTTAGGAAATGTTTATTAAGTTTTACTGAAGCGTAGATCACGTTAATAATAAAGTTTTCTGAAAACTTCAAAAACAAAAGTGTGTTTTGCTCCATTCCTATTAACATTTTAGGCATTTAAAGGTACTTTTTGGAAAGTAAATTTAATCCTCTACAAAGTTTGTATCTACTACTTTTTTCATTACGGGCATACTTTCTACGTTATTGGAAGAAAAGTGACGAAAAACAAGGGTTGTATCGGTTTTTGGCAATTTGTTACTCATTGGTGCGCTTTAGCGAAAAAATGACAGATATACAATGGACATAAAATTCAATTCTCTACAATAATCCGTCATAAAAATAACCCGTTTCGATTGGAGATTCCAGAGTTAGGGTCTCTGGAGAAGAACTGGGGAAAGTTGAGGGGTCGTGCATTAGGTCCAATGAAAGTTCATTCGACCACGTTAAGACCCACCAAATTTCGCTTTTAAATTTAAAAAATTGTGGAAAAAAAGGGTGTGTCAATCGAGTTTTGAACACCCTGTATATATATATATATATATATATATATATATATATATATATATATATATATATTCACGTTTTTACGGAAGTTATTTCTTCTTATAAGACTTCTTGCAAAATTTGAACTTTAAATGCCCCTTAAACCTGACGTGATGGGGAGAAACGGTTTCTTGATCCGGATTCAGCGTGTCGAAATACATAAGAATATGGCATGGTTTTGTATGGTGTCTTTGGAAAAGAAACCTTTTTTGGCGTGTGCCTGTGTAGTTGTTTCTAAAATAAGCTTTCCCCACCGGTTACAATAATTGTTTGTATTATCACCAAGATAACGAAGTTCCTTTGAATCGAAATTTCGTACTTGACTGAGAATTTATTTATTCTTCATTTTGGGATATTAACTAAAAATAAAAATGCTAGATTTCAAGAGATTTTTTCAAGAAGAGCATTCGACAGCTTGTGCAATAGGATTATCAATTTCACAATCATTTGAAATGATCTCTAATTTAGCATGGATGAGATAATACAATATATATTAAAACGTAATGATTTGCTAAGGAATCAATGAAGTATCTACTAACTATGGTACTTGTTTTATTTTTTACTAAAATAGAAACTATTTTTTATAAGTGGGTTTATATCTTGAGATTCATACATCAAGTAAATACTCCTCTTGCGTTAGTTGGTGATTACCCTGATTGTTTAGCCTATCCAAGCCATAGCCATTCAGGAACCGCTGTATTTGTAAATGGACATTCCGATGAGTAGAGGGTACCATGTGTTTTGGAAGGACGATGACGACTCGTCCAGCTGTTGCACCGGGGCATGACAAGCTCACAAAGTGATTGATTATTTCATCAAGGTCTTCAAATAAAATCATCAGGATCTTTTGGTAAGCGCCAGGGCTCAAATAGGGAAGCATTTAGACATTTCGAAAGACTATATGAATGGCGAAAGACTGTATCATTCTATCATTTACAGCTACCAATGTCCTTCATACTGGTAAGCATGAGACTGATGAAAGTATGAACATATTATAAGCGAACTGTTGATAGAAGAATTATTGTCATATCTCTGTTTAGGAAGTACAACTGCGAAAACTGATATTTTACAAAACAAGCAAAAGAAAACGAATGCCAATTTGTATTAATAGAATGGTTTTCATATTCGGGTTCATTCATAGATTCGTTATTCATACATAACGATGGTTAATAGTTATTTTGGGCTATTATATCTCTGTCACTATTAGGTCACAACTAAAAAATGAGTCGTTTTTTCGGATGAGCAAAAGGTAAATATGCATTCTACTTGTACTTATAACTTCTTATCTACAATGAAGTGGATTTTATTTAGTATCCGATAGAGTAATATCTGTTTTACAAAATTTGATAGTTAGGTGAACCTAGCAGGGAAATAGAAAATGCAAGAACCTTCCTTAACCAAGCAAACTAATTGAGAAGGACCGAGGACAGTCAACTGTTCAAGAGTTGAATTGAAGCTAATTGACTCTTGACTCAAAGCAGATAGAGAAAAGGAAGGATCAATTGCAGAATTATTTACATCAAACACATTTTTAAATAATTTAAAGAATACTTTTCTTAATTAAAGCTTACCATTATGAAAGAATTTCATGTTGAACTTAGGGCCGGCGGCTTACCTAAAAAAAATAAATAAATAATTGTCAGCAATTTATTAATATAATTCTGTTATTGTTTAATACATTGGATACTTAATTTTAAACCTGGTTTATCAAAATGTTAATAATAGTTTGCGTACATTTTTTTGAATGAGACTTAATAAGCTATTTTATGGTAACCTCTCATTTCTCGCTGTTTTTCAACGATATACAGCACAATATACATAATTGTTTATGTATATAATGTCATTTTTTTAACCAAGAAGATTTTTTGTTGTTTTGTTTTGGGCGGAGTTGGGTGGTAGAGGGGGTGGAAGATAAATCGTATACTTTTAATTATTCTTATGAAAGAATGCCTATTCACGATTGTGTTTTAGTTTTTTTTCGTTTTCCTCGGAAACGAAGCAAAAACGACAAAAATTCCAAAGGACTTTTTTCCTTTCTTTTTTCAGCCTGCATCGATTCCCAAAGTTTTGTCCTTTATTTTGGGACACCCTATATATACATATATATATATATATATATATATATATATATATATATATATATATACATATATATATGTATATATATACATATACATTCATACATACATACATAAATAAGCACAATTTAAACCCATATCTCTCACGCGGCAATCCGGCCCGCCACAAAAAGTTCTACTTTTGTCGGTATATCATAAGCATGATTGCTCATTAATTACCCCGCTCCGACTATAGCCGAGCTTCTTCGATTTCTTCTTTCCTCTAGAAAGGGGAGTAATATTAACGAGCCGAATTAATATCTCCACCAGCTAGGATTATGATGGAGACTGCGACAGCCATAAATTAAAAGAGATGAGATCCTTATCCAACCCTCGCCACCAACTTTTATCCGCTTTACATTCAACGAGAATCAGCCTAGATAGATAAAAAAAAATCGGCTAGCAGGAACTCCATTATCTTAGCATGATTCTCTGCAATCCTTATATCTATATAGAATATTAGAAAATATTTGACTAGAAATTTCGCATTCAATGGTACCAAACCAACAAAAACGAAATTGTAAGCCCCGTTTTCTCCTACTACTTGCTTCTCTTTAAATGCATGCCAATACCAATTCAATATGTGTGAATGCCAAACCCGATCGAACGCCTGGGCGACGTCTCTTATGAAATCTTGAAGTGAGATTTAGACGCCTACTACTTGCCCAGATCGTTCAATAGAAAATGTCCTTACAACCGTTTTTTTTTTTAAACATTAGTAAGCTTTAGAATGCTTACTGTCACTTAAAAGGATTTCACAACCGTCTCCAAAATATTTAAGAAAATATACGAAAATCCCAAAACTGATTATGTCGGTTGATAAAATATTTTTTTCTAAAGTGTTTTGAGCTCCAAAGGTAATCAAAATTGAAATATTTTGGATAGTAACAATATCAAAATCTAGAAAAAGTTTCAAATCAATTCAACCTTTTTAAGCGTTTTTTTTTCGATCAAATTACAGATATCGCCTTAAAACTGATATCATTCGTTTCAATGCATTAAAAAACAAACAACTTATGAGGTGAAACTCATAAGCGGCTTTCCTCCCTGTGGAGGGATGTAATAAACACGCAAAGAAAGGATTATCTACAGAGATTATGAGGTCCGAATTTAATAAATAACTTACTATAAAAGCACTTGTCAATAGCAGTCACACTATTTCTGCGTTGGTTTGTTGGATTGATTATATTGGACTTTATTATTATTATTTTTTTTTTTAACGGCGCATCAACTGTTTGGCTATTAGCGCCGATTATATTGGACTTGTAACAAAAATAATAAGTATTGAAGCTGATAATTGCAGCCATGAATTTAAGGGTTAATTGGACTAAAGCCAACCCAAAGGGACAAAGGGATGCACTTAAAACATATCACGTTACTGGGTAAATCAATTTTAATTGAATTACGAACTTCAACACAACACGGGTACTAACTGAACACGGCACAACAAAATCGGATTCACACGGTTTGAAAATTACCAACAACACTTACCCATGGTATAACCTAACAAATTATTGAGCACTTTCTCAATTACAATTCAGTCACACTAAAAGTTTTGCCTTTGGACCAAAATTCCTTGGAATGATAAGAATGCTGTCTCTGATAATGGTTGGCCATCAGTTTACATGACTGTTTTTCTTTCCCTAAAATACACCTGGATAAAATATAATATATAATATAATATGTATATAATAATATAATATATAATAATATAATATATACAGTATAATTCAATTAAAAAAAAATAATTTTAATTTCATAAATTTTAAAATAACTTAAATGTGGCGGAAAGTCAATAATAAGAATAGAAAATTTATCCTGCCTCAAATCTTTAACTTATTTAAAATTAGTAATATTAACGGTCACAATGAATTTAACATTCGCGCAAGGAAAATCGTAACGCTTACGTTTTTGATTTCATATGATTGCTGGTACTTGTTTTATAGGTTTCATAACATAGGAAAACGAATGAAACCATTTTTAAGGCGATATGTGTAACCTTTTTTGAGAAAAGTGGAATAAATGTTTTTGTAAATCATTATTTTTTGTGGGTGCTTAGAATCGCGGGAATTATTTTCTTCATCTTGGAAATTCATCTCAACTAAGATGTTTAAATGTTGGTTATATTTCGAGTTAAGGAAGTATGCGAAAAAAAAAAAAAATTAATAGACATAAAAAGTTTTCGGTTCTTCGTACATTTTTCGTAAATATCTCGAAAACGGTTGGGAAATCGTGGTAAGTGGAAGATGATCATTCGAACGCTTGCTAAATTCGCTACCAAAAAAGTTCTGAAGCAATATTCGAAGGGGTAATGTCAATCAGAGATATAAGCGCTTAAAACTTAAAAAGGGTTTGTATTGTTCTTTTGAATCGGTTTTTGTCTTTGTTTAACTCATTTTTTAATTGGTTGTTTTTGTTTTAAATTGCATTTATCTGTAAAATTAGTCATAGTATTTCAGTAAAATAAGCCAAGAAACTATGAAAGGTATTAGTAATAAGTTTGGAGTGGCTGTGGGTAATCATGATGGCTGTGGCGGGTCTTTTTTACTTTACCCACGCCTCTTTTACTTTTTAGAATAACGTCTTTTTTACTTTTTAGAATAACGTCATAATATTTTGTTACAATATTGTAACAGGTCTTGCTAGGCTACATAAAGTTTATACATGAAAGAGGTTATAGATTATAAGACACGTTGAAGTTGTGTTTGTTGTGCTGTGTTGAAGTTGTCAAATAATGAATTTGATTAAACTGTGTCGTGTGTTGAAATCGGTAGAAGGCGATAACACATACGCAAATTTATCGTATAGAGCATTACAAAAGTATTGAGTTCTGCCTAAAACGCGGAAGTGTAGAAGAGACCATTTCGTGAAGCTTGTATTTCCAAAGAAAAGAGCCCCATTATTTACATTTGTTGAATAAATAATTTATTTAAACTAATTATTAGCTTAAACATTTGTTCTTCATAACTATTAACTTAATGATACGATAAATAACTGTTTTAGTAATAAAAGTAACTGGCGTGGGTAAAGTAAAAAAGACCAGCTGTGGCTAATCATGATGACGTATGCATGTGTTTGTTTTCAATTCTATCTATATAACCTTCCTCATACTGCTACAACTAAAGTTATCGTTATTTCTTATTTTATAGAAAGATTTAACCCACGAGAGAATGGAATTTTATTTGCCACGAAGCACATATTTACAGTTGATGATAACAGTAAAATGAATTTTTTAGTAAAACAAGAAACTTAACATGACTACGAATTTTTGGCTGTTTGGAATAGAGCCTTCTGAGCAGTAGTCGTAGAGTGAATACGTTTTTAGTACATAATTGTATTGACTTATTCAGCCTCCCTCAAGAAGGAGGATTAAGAATTATCCGCTTCTGTGTAAGTTGGTTACTGTGTGGTTTGTGACGCCTAATCTATTCCATTTATTCGAGATGCACGGAACCGCGCTAAGATGACGCAGTTCCTGCGAGTCGGACTTTTTTATATACTAAACTTCTTTGTAAACGAATACGAAATTAATTGCCAGGAAAAAAAAAATCATTAACATTTTGTACCAGTAAGGAAGGATCTAAATATTTAAAAATTTCATACTCACGTTTCTGACTCATTTAAGAATACTATAATATAAAGACAAATTAAATCACGAAATCTCTATAAAAATACGTGACTAATTTAATGATATATTAATGTTTAGACTTTAATGAGCATATTGTACTGTTTCTCATTTAATATTCTCTCTGCCATTATTTTTAGAATAATTTATGCAAAGCTACTTGAGGGTATAAACGATTTGCCTCGACGTTTCTAAATAAAAAGGAAAATAAATATTTTGGCTTATCTTGATTAAATCGATGGCTAAGCGTAATTATGTTTTTGTTTTCCTTGTATTTTGGTAAAAAAAAAAACAAAGTTATCGTTGGCCGACGTAAATTAGTAAAGCATATTATCTGAAAAGTTGGGATGTTTTCGGCGAACTCTAAGCCTCTCTTCTTGTAATGAGGTCCAGGCTTTGCGTCTACTATTTGTCAAAATCTGAGAGTACCTCCGAGAAATATTTAATAAAATTCGTATGAGAAATTAGGTACAAACACACACACTAACACCACAATTTGTGTTAGTGTATATGTTTGTTTATACATATATATATATATATATATATATATATATATATATATATATGTATGTTTTTGTGAGTTCGTACCCAGTATCTACGAAGTTGTCCGAGTTTGATGAAATTTAGCAGAACAGCCGGATCCAATACTTTTTATAGCAAAATTTGCAGAAAACTCATATCGATAACGGGTTTGTGCTCATAGGCTTCCGGGTGTTTTCTTGATGTACTTACAAACCTAGAGAAGAATCAACCGAAACAAGTTTTAAGACGACATCTTCAACTGTTGTCACGATAACTGGGAAAAATAGATTTTTAGCTTACAGTTATTTGAGAATAATGTCATATCATGTTCATATGTGACACATTTTTTTTTATTCTAGGCAAGTGCATGTCTTAAAAAACATTATTTTATCTATAGACATGAAGAGATTCTACTTTT
The DNA here is from genome assembly GCA_946811695.1 of Gonocerus acuteangulatus. Classification (NCBI taxonomy): domain Eukaryota; kingdom Metazoa; phylum Arthropoda; class Insecta; order Hemiptera; family Coreidae; genus Gonocerus; species Gonocerus acuteangulatus. The sequence continues at coordinate 74,760,202 of OX328123.1, read as the reverse complement.
ACATATATTTTGTTTATTATAAATAAATAAATATTCTAATAAAAACATTTATCGGACAAATTTCCAAAAAACTGAGACTTAAGATTCAAAGATCTTTCTTGCACATACTTCTCATTGATTTTTCTTGTGTTTTTGTCTTTTAAATGATTATATTAATAAAGTATCTTTGATTTGATACCCAGGGACAAAAAAACAACAACAAAAAATAATAATTCGGTACTCCTTACGAACAAGGGAATGTCATAAAACAAACAATGTGGGTAATACACACTAAATATGCTTTACGGATGAGACAGTTTCTACAAATCGGACTTATTACTGACACTGTAGATCTTAAAAGAAATATTAGAAGCCTTGAACCAACTTAATAAGGGCTGGAATATCATACCTTAAATATTTTCGATTTTTAGGGAGCAAACTACGACATTTTTCCGGTATTCGTGGATCCCGGCTCAATAGAATGCATTTGTGCAATATTTCTCATCCTGATGTCAACACGAGCAATAAAAAAAAAATAAATAAAAAAAAAAATAAAACAAAATAAAAAAAAATTCTTAATCCCATTGAAATCGAAGCAAACAAACTTCTACTTTTAGGAAATAATTATGGGATCCATTCTGAGGGTTATCAAGCCCATATATAACCATATATAAATGTAAGACTGTATGTGACGTGGCCGTATCATTTAAACCATATGTGGCCAACAACCGGCCCCAGAATTAAATAATAAAAGTACGTCCGCTGGAGCTGCATAACAAAGCACTCTCCTCAGAATTTTTGTAGTGTAGACTTCATTACTGAATAGAAATGAAGTCTACTTTTTGCAGTAAATAACCTATATAAATAAAATAAAAACGTGAATAGTTCTGTTCATATACATTTCTTATGAGAACTGTTCAATTATTAATTTTGTAAATAATTTGCTTCCAGAGTTATGTTAATACATGATACTGTACTACTTAATAAATACAACAAAAACTTCATTTTCCGCTTTTTGATCGGACGCAGGAACAGGATACAGTCCTCGTAGTGGGAGATAGCGCTCCTCGCGGCGGCTTTGGGAACCTACGTCTCGCGGGCTAATTCTAATTAAACAGAGTTTAAAGTAAACCCTCCTTTCCATTAGCCCGATTTACTTCATTTTTTCAACACTCCTTTCTCATGAGATACCCACGACGTATACCGCGTTTCGTTAAAATACAGATAAAATTACGACCGGTATGAATATATTAGTACTTTAGGTCCAGAGTAAACCCCCCCCCCCCTCCAAATAACCCGATTTAGTTTATTTTTACAACCCGTTTTTCTTTGTTGATTACCGCCACGAATACCGAGTTTCGTTGAAATGTAACAAACATTACGGCTGGCATGGTCAAATTAGTGTTTTGGGTCCGGAGTAAACCCCTCCCGGTGGACCGATTTTGGTGGTTAACGAACTCGTTCAATCGTTTGCTAATTGAACGCTATATACCACGTTTCGTGAAGAAAAAACAAAAACTCTGGCCGCTATCGTGTTAACAGACACACACACACACACACACATATATATATATATATATATATATATATATATATATATATATATAGAGAGAGAGAGAGAGAGAGAGAGAAATTTTAACGGGGGTCATTTTCGGTGTCTACTAGGTAGGATGGATAAACATTCGAAAAGTTTTTTCAAAACTTCCGTCATGAGTGCGACCTCAATAGCTACTTTCCTTCGGATGAAAGTGCTAATAATAATATTACACTACATAATGACACTCACTCCAAATGAGAAGACCGAGTGAGGTGGGGTTTGTCGGAATCTAGTAAGCGAACAAGCCGATTGGCGGGATCATCAAAGAGTGGGGCGTCAACCATTAAAAGCCATCCATCTAGGTGGTTCTATTTCGACCCATCTACGGGGCCCGCGAATGTGTTTGCACACTAAAGTTTGGCCCATAACAGATCAAAGGTTGCCCATACCTGATTTAAACTATAGCTTGTCGTATGGAACCTTCATTTCCGGCGTTTCGTTTGATAAACACTTCCTTGTGTCAAACGGTTCAATCGAAATCATGAGGCACTGGATATTTTAACGAAGAAAATTAAAACCGTTCTGGCATCCGTTCTCAATACAAAGGAATACAAGATGACTAATTGAAGAACTCCTGTATCAAATTTAGGAAAGCTATGTACTAGTGGATAATACACTGTTCAAAGAATAAGGCTACCTTATGCTTAAATATCCTGAAGACATCATGGCATTCATTCGTTGGTTCCCAACAAGACTAGAACATAGTCCGAAAAGAATATTATCAAAGGCAGTAATAGACCAACAGGTGTTCGCCAGATTCATATCACACCTAACCAAACCTCTTTAGAATTTGTAGCAGAGGAAAATAAATACAGTGTTTTATGTTCTATGAGTTCTGAAGCCATGAAAGACTAATAGATAAAACGTATGCCCTTGGTCACGCAAATTCTGAGAGATGAACAGAAAAGGTAAACTCTATGCTGAAAGGTAACATACCGAGAAACATTTCAAATCACTTTCAGAACCCCATTTTAAGCCTTTGATATTAGTTCTAATGGGAAATGGGGCTATGTGGCTTCCGGATCGATTTCAGTGAGAGGATATTTCTTTCACTCTGGGTGTCTCATCATTGAGATGATATCTACCGAGGAAATCTCATATTTCCACAGAATCCTTTCCTTATTTATGTAATATGTTATCACTAGAAACCCTATTTCCAATTTTCTGTAGATTTTGTTTTAAACATTAAAATAAATTAAATTTTAAATAAACATATATATATATATATATATATATATATATATATATATATATATATTCACTTCGTTTCGTGCCGCGAACGGCCATAGCCACGTTGAATACACCGGTTCCCGTAGATCACCGAAGTTAAGCAACGTCGGGCGTGGTCAGTACCTGAATGGGTGAACGACCACGTGCTGTTTGCATTATAAAAGAGTGACGACCTGTAGATAGCCCGGCCCTAATAGCCAAATAGTTGATGCGCCGTTAAAAATGAAAAAAAAAAAATGTTTCGTGCATTTGTTCCCACCTTTTCAGGGGCTCACCTTATCAGGAAGTCCTCTCGTCATGTATACTGGCTTGAGTCAGGCGTAAGCCAGTATACATGACGACAAGACTTCCTGATAAGGAAAGCCCCTGAAGAGGCGCGAACAAAGGCACGAAACATGTCGGGCAAAATAGAGAAAATAAAGTAGTTGAACAAAAACGAATGGTGTTCTACTTCATTGACCCTCTGCCATAAAAAAAAAAATATTTACGTTTTCAGTTTTGTTACATGTTCAGAGAATTTGTATTTATTCCCCTGTTTTATTGAGAAATACATCCTCCTACGAGAAGCAATAAAATAATAACAAGAAGTAACCAGAATCCTCTTCTAGAGATACCTATTTCATACGTTGAATGCATTGAAAAATATCAAAAATTTTCACATTTTTTTGTGTTCTTCTAGTATAGTAGTAATTCTTCAAATAAAATCAATTAAAAAATAAAATAAAAAACCAACAGCATAAAGGCAATTGAAAATATCCAAAAGAGGTCATCGAATCTCTTTCTCTTGTCAAACTATATTTCTAACAATAAATTGTTGTTCTTATTTTACTTAATCTGCTTTTTTGTCAAATACATTATCCAACTTTCAGCAATTAAAAAATAACAAGGAATAAAAACAGACAAAAAGAACCGTTCGAATAAACGAAATCAATTATTTCAAAGTTTAAGCACTTATTTCTGACAGCGCCTAATCAAAACATTCATTAGAACCGTTTTTGTAGAGCATTTAGTAAGCTTTCTAATGGTAATCTTACGTTTCACAAGATTCTCAACCTTTTTCGAAATATTAAGGAAAGTATACAAAGTTACCAAAACTTATTATGTCTGTTAACGACAAAAACCCGTTCATAAGAATTAAACAGACGTATTTGAAGTTTTAGGCACTTATTTCTTCGATTGACATCAAATAATCAAAAATTGTTCAGAATCTTTTTTGTAGAGATTTTAGAAAGCTTTCAAATAGTTTCTATCCACTTATGAAAATTCTCCAACCGTGTTGGAGATATTAATGACATTATACGAAGTTCCCAAAACTTTTCATGTCTGCTCATAAAATATTTTATTCTAACCCTTCCTTAACTCCAAACGTAACCAAAAGTTTAACATGTTAGTTTTGATGAAATTCAAACATGCAAAAAAAGTTTCAACTGAATCCCATGATTCTAAGTAACCAAACCAAAAACCTTGATTTAACAACTTTTTTCCCGATTTACTCAGAAAGGGTTAAAGATATCGCCTTAAAAATGGTTTCATTCGTTTTACTAGCCCAAGAAGCCTATAAAACGAGTACTTACAAGCATATGAACTCAAAAAAGTAAGCGTTACGATTTTTTTTGCGCGAATTTCGCTCCAAACGCCATCTTTCAGTAGGCGGATTTTGCTGGTTAACGAACTTGAGCTTTAAAATTGGACGACGGATTTTCGTGCCGAATTTCATCAAAATCCGCGAACAGACAAATATTTATATATATACACAAATTTGAAGAACCGTTATTTTCGGTCTCTAGGGGTTCTGAAACGCAAAATTTTCAAGTCGGCACTTCCTGATTGTTTCATGAGATCAACCTTATAAGCGGGGTTCCTCCCTATGAAGGGAGGGAGGAACCGCGCTAAAAAGAAGAAGTGAAAAATATATATTGGGTCATATTCAAAAGAATTAATATATATATATATATATATATATATATATATATATATATATATATAAATGCGTTATTATTCTATAAATTGCTTATATGTGGTATGATGGAAAGGACATAATTCAAGCTCTTCATTTTGGATATTTTGAACTGCGCATCAAGACCTGTATCATTTGCACCGGGCTATCTATAGGTCACCACCCTTCATAAATACCCTCGTAGTCACAGGGAGGTTTTTTAACGAGTCCTGAAATAAAACTCAACCTGCTGCACTCGGAATTTAAACTTGCCTAAGAATGTAAGGAGTTAGCCACGACACCGGGGAGACCTCGAAGCTCTTAATGTTTAGCTTTAAAATGGACCAGGTTTGCACAGTTTTATCATAACGAGGTGATCATATCGAAATTAAAGTCAGAGCCTGTTTTGTAGACTTTTGAACTGTTTTAGGAAAAATTAAAAAAATAGATATATATGATGAGTCGAAAACTGCTTCAGTCTGAACATAAAATTTTCAGTAAGATTATCTTCATACGTCCTATGGTAACCAAAATGTCATAGATCACATAAATGTGGAAGAATTGACAAATCTCTCCGTCATTTTCGTTTATCTTTAACTGTTTTATCAATATTTGTCATTTTTTTTATTTATCTGTTAGCGCTCCGCTTGATGGCGATGTACACGTTACATTTAAGTAAGTACCTTATGTGAAATTGTGAAAATCTATTGCCTAAAAAGTGTTTTAATGTGAGCCCCCACGTCTAAACACCAAAATCAAATGTATATTTGGAAGCATAACAACATAAAATCGCAAGCGTTACATTTCTCTAAGTGATTCGCCAAAATAACAGTATTCCAGAAGTCACATTTTGCTGGTTAACAAAACCGACCTTTCGTTCTCAAGTCAAGAGTCAAATCTTATCCCTTTATTAAATAAAGGGACTCTTTAGGTTACATTTGAGTATTTTGGAACAGAAATTTTCAGCACACTTAATTAATAAATATATAATAATAAAGTTTTCTCCTTTTATTAATAATAGTGCCTCTACTACTTATAGTAGCATGAAGGCGTTGCCTAGATGATAAGTGACTAACCATTACTGAGTAGGACAGCTGTCCACGGTGGAGAAGTATTATACACCTTGAATGGTATGTTAATCATACTGGATAAGATATAGAGCATCACCAGGGGACCAGTAGTGTCACCATACATCTACACACTACATCAACCCTTCTCCATGAATGCAGGGGGCTCCGAAACATCTACTGGGAAGATACAATACAATTGTAAATCACTGCTTTATTTATCTTCTCATTACTGGATTACTTACCGGAAAATATTCTTCACACAACTGACATTATCTTCTAAGACAAATTATAAGTTATAACTCTTTCATATATAATTGCATTGGTTTCCCTGATGCGTTTCTAGCAGGGATCGAAAATAATTGTTAACTTTTATTTTAAGAACAAAGTATTTGTTAAACTTTTAATTTTATTTTCATTTTTATAAAGTAAAAGCAGAATAATATTGTGGGTTGAACCTTTTTTTTACTGTTATTTTTTAACTTAAAAAAAAAGTTTTAAAGTAATTGTTATTAAAATACCTAATTGGAAAAAGTTTAAAAAAATAAATTAAAGCTACTAATGTTTATTTTTGGTTTTGTTTTAACAAATATATTTCATTAAATAAACACAAAGAATTTTCGAAAGAAAGAACAATTCACTTATTTCGAAGAACTAATTAAATTTCAATAATAATTTATCTTGTAATTTGGTGGAATTTAAATTATATCTATAATAATTTAATATATACTTTAGGTTGAATGGCTCTTTCAACACTTACTGGTGTGGCTGGGCTGAGGGTGTAGGATAAGTCCTAGTTGATATAGGTATTTTCTATCATCCCAGTATTCGATGTATTGTAAAACAACGATACCCTAAAATTATTGATTAAAATACTAAATACATTTATTTCGCATTGAAAAAATAAGAGTATTGCATTAACTATTGTTTTCCTGTACTTAATTTACTCTTAAAACGTCTTAGTTTAGAGCTTCTTTCCAAATCAAATATATATATATATATATATATATATATATATAATTACTTGCTTAGTTATTTATAAAGCATATCATATTAAACTTAATATTCACTTCAAGCTCTAAATTTAATGGATAGAACATAAACAATTTATTATACTAAAATACAAAAATGACTATCCATGGCTGATTATTCACGCTCTCATTTCATGAATGTTGGGAGTAACACGACAATCAAGATAAATTTTATTTTAAATAATTTTGTATTAATAACACATACAAATTCATTTTAAATAACTTCAATAATTTTTAAAATAATATATTTCAATTTAATGAAAAATTATTGTCTTGTTAGAAGATTTAACCCTGTGATTATTGCCTGTGATAATTAGAAGCATTTAAATACATAAATATTGCTTAGTTTTTAGACTTTGCCCTTTTTGTAATCCTGAGTTATGGTTATGTCTGCGAGAGAGGACTGGAGTATTGTAATTGTGATGGTATAAAATAGATTCACGTTCTATCTTTAAAATATAGCTTCAGTTGGAGACCTTCAAGGCAAGAATTTATACCGTTGAAAAAGCAGATGAATAAGAAGGATAGGACCAAGTTTGAATACGGATATTGGTAGGGAAGAGACTGTATGAAGTCAGTAGTTTCTGACGTCCTGGGAACTTCTCAGCTGAGTCAGTCGGTCAACGTCCTCGCCTTCCGAAAACATTCCGTCAGATTCAGAGAACAAGTCTTGCTATTTCCTTCTTGGCTGTCTCAGGATGAAGTAACTTCTCGAAATCTATCTTAAAGGGAAGATATGCTTGGAGCTTCAGTCCGTTTTCTATTCATAGGTTTTATCTATCCTCTCACTTCCATAGAATAAAACTCTCCGGGAAAGAATATCCTCATTTCAATATCTGATCCCGACATAATATGTCTAGGAGGCTGGCCTTAGATTTTTAGAATATTCCATGGTACCTATCTCTTTTCCACAGCATTAAATAGTAAGAAAAAAACTTCCTTTGGAAAATCGAGATTTACCCTAAAACTATCGATTTTAAACAGCTGAGACCTAGTACACATCATTGATCTTATTAGTCCAGACATGGCCCTACCTGCGGAAGGTTCTCTAATGGATAGGCTGTAACCATATTTTATTCTATTTAGATTAAGTGCTCCTGAAGAGGCGTCACAGCGACGTGAAACATGTAGAGCCAAATAAAAGAGTACAGAAAAAAGAAAGTGTGTTTTTATAAAATTGACCTTCTGCCACAGACGAATATATTGAAAAATAGGGTCACTATCTTATAATAATATAAGTATTTTTTTTGAGCTTTGAAAGGTTATTCCGTCTCCTTGGTTGGTATTGTAAATTAATACCCTTCACCTATTCATCATGAAAAACAAAATGATAAAACTTTTCACTTATACCTTGGAAACCCTGCGTCCTAGCGACATGACCATTCTATAACAAATGAAAGCTGATTAAATTTCCTACAAGTTGTATTCAATAAAGATTTTCGAGATATCATTAGCTTTCGAAATATCCGCTCTTGAATGTCTGTAATTTTGGGAAACAACACACTTTTTGCTCTTTTCGACCGGATAACTCTTTAACAATAAACCCAAAAAATAAATGCTGTTTATAGGGTTTTAGACCATTACATTCCCTTCAAGAATATATATAACTTTACTATTTTATGTATTATCCTTCAAACGTGAAAACAGGTTTACTGTTCATCGTGATAACTGTCGAACAATGAACCTTTCAATTTCTCACCATTTCCAGTCAATGTGTTGTCCAAAAAATACTCCGTTATGTAAATATAGTGAGTACTGGACATATAAATAGCACAAAATATATAATTTTGGGCCCACAGACCAGTTATTCACACTCAATTAGATAAGATCTTGTCCATTATATTGACAATGGTTTTGCTTGACAAGACCAAAACCGTGATTTCGTATGTAACGTTTGAAAGAAAATAGATAAAATATTAGAGTAATATATATTATTGAAGCGGATGGAATTCTCTACAACCCTATAGCCGACATTTATTTTTTGGGTTCGAGGTTGAAGAGATATCCGGTCGAGAATAGAAAAAAGGGTGTTTTTTTCCCAAAATGACGGACTTTCAAGAGCGGATATTTCGAAAACTAAAGATACCTCGAAGATCTTTATTGAATAGAACTTGTAGCAAATTTAATCAGCTTTCATTTGTTATAGAATGGTCATGTCGCTATGACGCAGGGTTTCCGAGATATAAGTGAAAACCCGAAAAATAAGACCTTCTAAACTCCCCCTCCCCCTGGCACAAAGGCTACGGGCGAGGACTTTTGATATGTTGACCTCCTATCCAGCCCAAACAAAGTTATGAAGTCAAAAATTTTCATCTATAACTGTTCGTTGACTGGACTGATTCTTTACTTTACCATACCCCGTCCTGTCACCTAAGACAAAAAAAGGGGCAAAGGTCGCAAAAAAAACGCGCAACGCTGATTTTTGGGGGTGTTGACGGGACCACCCCAGTAGTATGTACCCAATTTTTCAGCTTCAAAAGACCTGTGCTTACTGCGCAATGTCGAAAAACATTAAAATTTTTGGGCATTTTTTTGTTTTTTGCTTATAGGTCCTTAACCTATAACAATTTAAAAACTTTTGATACTAAAACAAACTTTTTAGGTAGAATAACTTTCGAGATACAGATCTTCAAACTTTGGCTACTTTTCCCAAAAAGTGCACAATTTAACTATCAGGCGAGTTGGGAGGGATATGCAGGCCGGAATAATCATCTTACAAAATACTGTTGAGAATGAAAGTTATAGCAAATTTTATTAGATTCAATTGAAGTGCAATTTGAAGTCTATAGGCCCATTGGGTATCTAGTTATCTTTTAAAACCAAACAACGTCCTTCTTGGGACTGGCTGAGCCTGGCGAATAGCATGAACCATTACAGCATGTTTCAAACATTTCTTTCTATGTTTTATTACTTTTTGAGTGGACTGGGGGTTGAGGAGGGGGTAGTTGTTGGGAGGGGATATGTGGTAGTGGGGGGGGGTTGTGATATGTGGTAGTGGGGGGGGGGGGGCAAAAACCCACCATAACTAGAGGGGTCGGGTCCCCTGTGACCCATATTTTAAATTGATTGTTTTGGGTGATGTAATTTAAAAAAATAATTACAAACACTAATAGTTATTGAAATACTTGTCGTTTATTAAAATAATACAATACTTATAAAAATTACATAACAATTTCTTTAAAAAGAATAGAACTGAATTGAAATTGAAGACGTGAAAATGAGAACGTTTACAAAATTCAAATTTATGTAGTTTTTATTTAATAAGGAAAAATCAAAAAAACTTAAGGCGAAATTAATTGTGAACAATGTTCTTTGCACACACATTTGCCACATGTGTCCCAAAATGAAAAATATTTTTTGTTTTTAGTGGAAGGACAAAAACTATACCTCTTTGTTTTCTTTCTGTTTCATCTTTCTTTCCTGGCTGAGTAACCATAATATCTTGTTCTTCCATACATATCTTAATCTATTGTTTGAGGGGCCTAGGTAGAGAAAGTATTTGCGACCAACAAATGTCATAATTTTTTACTTACTGATGACCTCAGCATTTCAAAAATCTTTTCTTCCCTTCTCCTTTCCTGCATCCAGTAATGTTTTTGTAAAAAACTCATGCGATTCTAGCGCTGATATTGATCAAATGAAAACATATAGCCTAAGCCCATCTCATGGTGCGTCGCCCATCATTATATTTCACAAACATTTGGTTATTTGAGGCTATTCCTCCTGTAGTAGAATTATCCATATCTTGGACAATCTCCATTGTCGTCAAAATGCTAGGAGATAACAATGAAAGTGGCAGAAAGTCACAAATAATTTAAGGGCAAAGATCGAATAAACAAATACTTTCGGGTCTATATGACCCAAGGCAAGTAATTAAGGGTTAAAGATATAAAGAGTTGAAAAAATAAATTTAAACTATTACATAAATTACATTGACAGTAGAACCTCAATGTTATGGAGTGGCCTATTGCAATTAATGCTACCACTGTTCGATATTTTTGACCCCCCCCCCCATTTTAGTACTATCACATACTATTCGCCAGGCTCAGCCAGTCCAAACAAGGACGTTGTTTGGTTTTTAAATATAACTAGTCACCCACTGGGCCTATAGAATGCATTATTTGCAATTAATAAAAGCCTTAAGTTTTTTTATTTCTCCTTATTAAATAAAAACTTACATAAATTTGAATTTTGTAAACGTTCTCTTTTTCACATCTTCAACTTCAATTCAGTACCTACTATTCTTTTTAAAGAAATTTTTATGTAATTTTGATAAGTATTGTATTATTTTAATAAACGACATGTATTTCAATAACTATTAGTGTTTGTAATTATTTTTTTAAATTACATCACCCAAAACAATCAATTTAAAATATGGGTCACAGGGGACCCGAACCCTCTAGTTATGGTGGGTTTTTGCCCCCCCCCCCCACTACCACATATCACAACCCCCCCCCCCCCCTCCCACTACCACATATCCCCTCCCAACAACTACCCCCTCCTCAACCCCCAGTCCACTCAAAAAGTAATAAAACATAGAAAGAAATGTTTGAAACATGCTGTAATGGTTCATGCTATTCGCCAGGCTCAGCCAGTCCCAAGAAGGACGTTGTTTGGTTTTAAAAGATAACTAGATACCCAATGGGCCTATAGACTTCAAATTGCACTTCAATTGAAGCTAATAAAATTTGCTATAACTTTCATTCTCAAGAGTATTTTGTAAGATGATTATTCCGGCCTGCATATCCCTCCAAACACGCCTGATAGTTAAATTGTGCACTTTTTGGGAAAAGTAGCCAATGTTTGAAGATCTGTATCTCGGAAGTTATTCTACCTAAAAAGTTTGTTTTAGTACCAAATGTTTTTAAATTTTATCTTCTTTAAAAAAGGAAAAAATACAAATTGTTAAAAGATGCATGGTTAAGGACCTATAAGCAAAAAACAAAAAAATGTCCAAAAATTTTAATGTTTTTCGACTGTTGCGCAGTTAGCACAGGTCTTTTGAAGCTGAAAAATTGGGTACACACTAGAGACCTGCACGAGTAAGTATGGCATCGCGTAATCATGAGTAGGTATACTCATGGGACGAGTACCTCGATTACTTTATGTGTACTCATACTCATTCCGAACACCGGCATCGGCATCGTGCCGCATCGGCATCGCCGAGTAAAATAATATTTGGCATCGGCATCGCCGAGTACAGAGGGGTTTGGCATCGGCATCGTGGAGTATTGCAGGTTTAGTATCGGTATCGCCGTGAATAACTACGTTATATACTGGTTCGCCACGCCATGTGTAATGAAGTCCACTGTATTACTTACAACTCAACGAAACTACAGTGACAATACAATTGTAACGTAAACAAAAACAATGTAATACAGTCTATATTAAAATCCAGAAGAATCAGTAATAAAGGTAATATAAGAAATAAACATTTTTTTTAAGGTGATAAAAGAAAAAAAAACATAAATAAAGGCAGATATAACCGTTAATCCTGTCCTGCCGAATGTAAAAAGACGTTCTTGGTAACTTTTTTTTTTTTTTTATTTTGTCATTCACATTCACGCGCGTTTTTTCCTGTTTCTAATATCAGCATTTAAGATGTAGAGTTTTCCAGCTCTACTCTAATCCACATAATATGTGGAAACGCTGTTGTTTTAAAAATATATTATGTTTCCTTGAAATACGTGGACTAGCACCGTATAAAAAATATGTTAACATTTACTACACATTACAAATGGTAGCTTGTCTTACGCACCATCACTTTCAATTACGATTTTTTTTTAAACAGGACCATACAAAACTTAACCATAATATTCTCCAATGCGAAATCGGGGAAAATAACCCCCATATTAACCCCCGCAAAATTGACCTTGAAATTTTATTCAAGGTGAATTTTTTAATTGCATATTTCGAATCTAATAGTCATTAATAAATATCATTAGTATTAAACGCATCCCCCAAAAAACATAAATGTGAAATAGAGGCCAAGTTCCCCCCCAAAAATATTTGCCAATACAAGAGATGATACAAGAAAGAAATGTCCAAGTTCATTACTTAGAAGACCTATTAGTTACTTACTAAGTACAGTAAAGACACTTCAACTGACCTTTAAAAACAACAATAAAAATACTTTTATCCAGGTACTAAAATATAAATTTCCTCAACCAGGTATATTATTAAACTTGGCAATGTTTTATTTGTGCCGAAATTATCTTTAGAGAGAAAAGTAAACATTGCCAAGTTTAAGAATATACCTGGTTGAAGAAATTTATATTTTAGTAACTGGATAAAAGTATTTTTATTGTTATTTTTAAAGGTCAGTTGTGTCTTTATTGTTCTTAGTAAGTAATTAATAGGTCTTTCTAAGTAATGAACTTGGACATATCTTTCTTGTATCATCTTCTTGTATTGCCAATATTTTTTTGGGGGGGGGAACTTGGCCTCTATTTCACATTTATGTTTTTTTGGGGGATCTCATTACTATTTTCTAAGTATCAATTAAAATTTAGTTGCCGCATACCTACTGGCTTTTGTACTTCATATCAGACCAGGGTCTTTGGAGTCTGCATAAAGTTCTTCTTACTGCTTGATATTTGACAGATGAAAGACCTTTTTGACCTTAGTCAAGTGCATTCCCCGGACCAAGACCTACCTGTGTGCCAAGTTTGGTCAAAATCGGTAAAATGGTGTGAATTAGTGTAAGAACAAACATGCCGACAGACAGATGATAGACGATTTTGACGTAGCCTATGACACTCCCCGGATAATAAACTACCTATATACCATGTTTGATCAAAATCGGTCAAATCGTGTGGATTTGTATAAGGAATAAACAGTTAAGCAAACAGCTGATATACTATTTTGAACTACCCTATGACACTCCCCGGATCAAGACCGACCTGTGTGTCAAATTTTGTCAAAATCGGTCAAACTGTGTGGATTTGTATAATAAACAAACAGACAGATAGACAGCTGATTAATGATTTTGACATAGTCTATGCCAATCCCAGGATCAAGACCTACTGATTTGCCAAGTTTTGTTAGAATCGGTCAAACGGTGTGTATTTGTGTAAGGAAGAAACAGACAGACAGACAGCTGATGGACAATTTAACCTAGCATATGATTCCCCCCATATCAAGACCCGCCTGTGTCCCAAGTTTAGTCAAAATTGGTCAATCGGTTCAGATTTGTATAAGGAACAAACCTACAGACAGACAGCTGGTATAAGATTTTGACCAAGCCTATATGCTTCTAAATGTTTCTTAAAACATCAAATATAGGTTCTTCATTCCGAGACGATTCATTTGATACCCCACATCATGGGTTTCGGACGGAATGACAGGTTTCCCAAGGAAGTACAAAACTGGCACGACACCGCTCCAGAAGCGGCGTCAAACACACCTTTTCAGGATTTTTCTATTTTTTCCTTTAATAACACCTTCATATCTATCATCCTGCAAAATTTCAAGTCTTTAGCATCATGGGAAATGCCTCCTATGAGTCAGTGAGTCCTATAAATCCCGATTTTCGATCGCTTATATCTCAGAAACTATTTTCAGAAAGAAAAAAAAATACTCTATAATCCCCTTATTTACTACCTAATTCATCTGTTGCTTATCTTGCCTCCTTTATCGACATGTCGAGAAGTCGACAGTTATTTACGATGATTACGATGCAGTACTCACGAGTATTACTCGTAATCGTAATGTAAAGTAATCGACGATGCCAATTCCGGACGATGCCGAGTATGTACTCGCATCGTCCAGTTTATACTCGGCGATGCCAATTCGAAACGATGCCGAGTATGTACTCGCATCGTCCGTTTTATACTCGGCGATTATTTATCCGATTACTTTTTACTTATCCGTGCAGTTCTCTAGTACACACTACTGGGGTGGTCCTGAACAACACCCCCAAAAATCAGCGTTACGCGTTTTTTTGTGACCTCGATGTCTTAGGTGACTGGACTACCGATGATATTCCGTTTTTCATGATTACACTTGTTAGTTGCAAGCTGGTAGAATACTATCGCGTGATTTTTTTCATGCTAAGAAGAAAGGTTACATCCTAAAAAGGATCCTAATCACCATTAATTTTTTAATTAATTTCGTTAAGGATTAACCCTACTAATCCAGATGGACCAATTTTGCTGTTTAAGTAAATCGTTAAATCGTTTGTTGAGTGAAAAACAAGTTTTGTCGCGAGGAATTGTGGTCGCTATCGTGATAACCGACTCACATACATTTCTCGGTCGCTCACTCTCTCTCGCTCTTTCTCCCTCAATGTTGTCTCATTCATTCCAAGGAACAGTTAAGGGGTAATACTACCTTCTAACTTTTGTGTACATTTTAGCACTTTCCTCCGAAGGAAAGTAGCTATTGAGGTTGGACTCATGACGGAATTTTTGAAAAATTTCTTCAAATCTTTATCGATCCTACCTAGTAGACACCGAAAATGACCCCCGTTAAAATTTATATATATCTATATATATATATATATATATATATATGCATATATATATATATATATATATATATGTGTCTGTTAACACGATAGCGGCCAGAGTTTTTGTTTTTTCGTCACGAAACTTGGTATATAGCATTCAATTAGCAAACGATTGAACGAGTTCGTTAACCACTAAAGTCGGTCCACCGGAAGGGGGGGTTTACCCCGAACCCAAAACACTTATTTGACTATGTCAGCCGTAATATTTGTTATATTTCAACGAAACTTGGTATTCGTAGTGTTAATATAGAGGGAAAAGTGAGATATAAAAATGAACTAAATCGGTTCATTAGAAGGGGGGGTTTACTCCGGACCCACAATACCAATTCGTCACTACCAGCTGTGATTTTTGGTATATTTCGACGAAACTCGGTATTCGTAGTGCTAATCGACAGGTAAATATGTGTTGTAAAAATAAACGAAATCGGTTCATTAGAAGGGGGGGTTTACTCCGGACCCAAATTCCTAATATACTCATACCGGTCGTAATTTCTGCTGTATTGTAACGAAACGCTGTATACGTCGTGGGTAACTTGTGAGAAAGAAGTGTTGTAAAAATGAGCTGAATCGGTCAATCGGAAAGCGGGGGTTTAATTTGTAATATATTTGAATAGAAAAGCCGGCAGACGTAGGTTCACAAAGCCGCCGCAAGGAGCGCTTTCTACCAATAGAGTGACTGTATCCTGTTCCTGCGTTAGATCAAAATACGATAATATGAGGATTTTTGTATTTATTACGTAGTGTAGTAGGTACCATGTGTAAACATAACTCTGGATGCAAATTAATAATTGATCAGTTACTCATTACAAAATGAGAACTATTCACGTTTTTATTTTATTTATGTAGGATATTTTAAGCAAATTGTTCTGGAAAGCAGTCTACACTACCCAAATTCTGAGGAAAGTGCTTAGTTATGCAGCTCCTGCGTGACGGACTTTTTTTTATGTGCTAAAATTCTTCCTTAACTAATCAAAAGTGATATTTTTTGAAGATGATATTTTTTAGGGATTGTTTATGTGAAGAAAATGTTTTTAAATGGGCAAAAAATACGATTTTCCGAGTGAAGTCCCGATGATGAGCGGACGCGATTCTGATTTGTAGATAATTGTTTGAGCGAGCTTCGATTGGTCCCTTTTTAATTGTTAAGTATTTAATTTCAGCTTGATCTTGTGTGAACTACGAAAGAGGATAACTCGAAGACCACTAAAAACATATTCCTCATAAGCGATTTACGAGACACACCTAGCCAAGAAGTAACATCGAAAGATGATAGACAATTATCTTCATACGACCGACAGAATATTAACCTCCTCTTCAATATTTTTCCATGGAGAAGATAATCTACATTGTGAAATGTTGGTGAGTGCGTACATGATACAGACAACAATGTGAGTGTACCCTTTGTGAGTGCAATAAAAGCAGCCGTGTATGAGGGAGAGGCGTACTATACATCAATAAGGCCGACAAGACAACGTGATGACAGCATCTGTTAGGATTAACAATCCGATGATTGCTTGATGAATGGGTCCAGTCTTCCTGTCACTCCTCCATCCTCTTCAATACAGAATACATTTCCGAAAATCTTGAAGTAATACATATTTTTTTTTATACATTAAATTAAATGCAATGAATTCCATACCAATGTTGTGATTCCTTAGTTCCTCTTCATTATTGTCTGTTTTAAGCCTAAATTATTTCAATTTGCTGTTGGCTTTATTAATATTGTTTAATTTCACGTTTCTGAACCCATGGATCGCAAAAATAATGGTGGTGTATATTTGTGTGGACCAGGCTTTATATATTATAATTATGAATTTGAATGATATGTTGTTGTTCTTAAGACTATTAATGTGTGGCAAAGTTTGTAGTAATTGATGAGCGAATAACCGAAGTTGGTTTTGCTCTAATTAATAAATAACATAATAAATTTGTAACTTCGATCTTAGGCTGTTCCGTAATTGGATTCTGATTAAACTATACTAATTTACCCCTTGCTTCCTTAAATAAACTTGAATACACAGCTAATCACAGAACTATGTACAAGGTTCTAGAATTCAAAACGAAAACGTCTTTCATAAGTTACCAACGTTTTTAATTGACCCAAAAGTAAGGCTAAAATTCAGGCAAAGTCGGAAGGACGTTTTCGCATGTCTCCACTAAAAACTTACAACTAGTGTAGTTGATAAGGCTCAGAATAGAAGCTTCATATTTCGCCATTAATGCAATTAAACCTGCATTTTCGAAACTTTAATCGTCGGTATTTCCACCTGACGGGGTTCAACCAACATTTTTACAACAATCACTTCCGTACCGCATTAATTAAACTTTAGAATGATTGCCAGTCACTTACTGCAGTTCCAAACATTTTCTACATATTGAAGAATGTATGTACGATAAGTCTAAAACTACTTGATCAAATATGTTTTATAATAGGAACACATTAAAAAGATATAAGGTAGGGATTGTCGGGGTTCGGTCACAGCTTTCTAATAAAACTACATTTTACAAATGAAAATTGTTTTATTGATGCCGACGTTTCGGCTTGAGATTCAAGCCTTCATCAGGGCTGTAAAAACAAGTAGGACAGATTTAGTAATACAATCTACATATATGTATATATATCCATATATATACACACACACATTGTATGTGATGTGTGTATATGTATACACTCTACATATATGATATATACATATATATATGTAGATTGTATCTACATATATGTATATAGTAATACTATCTACACATATGATATATGCATATGTGTAGATTGTATTACTAAATCTGTACTTGTTTTTACAGCCCTGATGAAGGCTTGAACCTCAAGCCGAAACGTCGGGATCAATAAAACCATTCTAATTTGTAAAATGTAGTTTTATTAAAAAACAGTGACCGAACCCCGACAATCCCTACCTTGCATCATCAACGGTCAACGATCCCCTCTCAATTAAAAAGGTAAGTCCATAAAAGGCCGAAACATATATTCTTGAAATATTTATAACTATAATTTGTAAGTCTATCTCTGTAGCATATTTTTGTCTGTAACACATTTTCCATTTAGGAGTATATTTCTTTATGTAGTGTACTACTCTACAGTTAACGCGTATTATGGCGTTATACTTTCTATTATGAATATATGAGTTTAATTTCACATTGATTTCCTATATTGTGAAATTTGTGCTAAAATTTAAGTTACAACATAGAATAATAATTTTAAAAAAAGTGTACCTGATATCAGGAACAGATTTTTATATTCTTCTTAATAAATAAATAAATCCAAAAAAAAAAAAAAAAAAAAAAAAAAAAATAGAAATGTTAGCGTCTCGAATTTACAAGAAAAAGAGGGATTTTGTGGAGGATTCTGCTGGTTAACACGTTGACTGCCAAATGACCTGATAAATTTGCATTCTTCCTTCGGACGCACTACGAGGCTATTCGTAGTATATCAGTGTAAATATGAATAGATAGCACAAAACTACAGGTCGAAGCGTATCAGCTTAGGAACTAACTCTTAGTTGGCTTCCATAATAAACTTTCTGATATAAACGCCAACAACTCGCTAAGATCTTTTTTTGCCAGCAAAAGCCCATTTAATATGCTTTTTGAAGATCATTATGTACTTTCGTTTACCTTTTATAAACTTTCGTTTATATATATATGTATATGTGTATATATATATATATATATATATATATATATATATATATATGTATATATATATATATATATATATGTATATATATATATAAATATATATGTATATGTATATATATATATATATATATATATATATGTATATATATATATATATATATATATAACCGGAAATATATGAATATATATATATATATATATTTACATAAATAAGGTTATTGTTATTGATGGATGGTTATTGATATCCTGGCAAGAAAAGGATGGAAACCTGCAGATAAGAAGATTATAAGATTGTGCTAATTATGCACTGATTATAAGATTGTGCTAATTAAGCCCTTAAAGGAACAGAGTTGTTGATAAGCTGTCAACCAAATTGTTATCCGAGATAATGGGGTTCCTAGACAGCGTTTTGGGATTCAGCTAGAAAGCATCTATTAAGGGTGGTTAGGGTGTAGTTTGCAACAATAGTTTGGTGGTAGACCAACTACGCCGTCAACATACTCTTGGTCTTCGGACAGCCGCAACTATCTGCATTTTCTTAAGACCATTATGGGCCTATTAGTTTCTTTATAATTTGGGCAACAGCCATACTCTATCTGTCCCAACTGACTTGGAAGGAATGACATGCCAGCTGTACCGCATTAAACAACATTATTGGGCAGATTTCTTCCTCGTTAACGGAGTTGCATGTTTTCTCTTGTAATGTTTTTGTATACTTATTCCTCCATGAGATTTTATGACAGGATAACGGAAGGAGAAGAGGACTCCTCATAGGAGAGAAGCCACCCCCGGGCAGATCCTGTGCTGCCTCTCCCTGAATCGATAGAAGGCTGGATCTCTGACGTCAGGGCTGGTCCCCGCCAGCCACAGGATTTGAATACAGCAACCAGTCCCCCGGGCTCCTCCTCCAACCAATCTACGAGTTGTGTAAAACGCACGCTTGCTAGAGAGGAAGGCAACAAGATATTGGATGTAAAACAGGATATTGGAGGAACGGTCAAAATTGGATATCCTTAGTTCTTATAACATCCCAATTATTATCTTAAATAGATCCGGATCGAATTAACTTTCGTATCTCTCAAACCTCCAGAAATCAAGTGTATATCTTCCTATAATTGAGAGAAGTGTGTGGTGGGATATCTTAATGCGCTAATATGCTTCAATATCAACCTGGTGTAAGGAATTAAGCATATAATTTATTCTAAAACTGTTATGGTACTATCCCGTAATTACGGTATGGTGTGTATTACCTTGGTACTTAATGCCTCCCGAAAACGTTTAAAAATATTCCAAATTTCTTACTCCGTTCACAATGCAACGGTTTAAAAAAATCGCCAATTTTTGAAATTGATTTAAACCATAAAATGTTTTTTAATTCATTTAATGAACTCGTGTTCATTTGAAAAGTTCTGTATTCACCCTTACCTCCAGTAAACACCAATTGCCAGCTCTGTTCAGATACTGAAATTATTTTGTGATAAAAGATATTCTTTCACGCTTCCCAACAGCTTCACATGGGTGGGAGTATGTCGGTTTATTTCATTCCTCTATTTATTCTATGGACTAGTGTGTTTTCCGAAGTCAGCTACGTTTTATAATATTATTAACTGTAATATCTTTATTTATTACATCCTTATATAAACAGTAGTATTAGAAAAGATTTTTTTTTTTTTTTTTTTTTTTTTTTTTTTTTTTTTTTAAGGACATTTTAAAGCATTTTTCTTTGTTCTATACCAGTATGTATGTGTGTAAGTATGAGTATGATATTTAGCATTTTTGTCTGTCGGCTATGAGTAATATATTTTGCATTTTTCTATATTGGCTGTTAGTATGTGTGTTAGTATGAATATTATATATATACAGCATTTTTTTGTATTGGTTATCAGTACGTGTGCTAGTATGAGTACTATATTTAGCATTTTTATGTGTTTGCTATGAGTAATATATTTAGCATTTTTCTATATTGGCTATCAGTAGGTATGTGTGTTGGTATGAATATTATATTTAGCATTATTTTGTATTGGATGTCAATGTGTTTTAGTATGAGTTATATATTTAGCATTTTTATGTGTCGGTTATGAGTATGTGCGCGTTAGTATAAGTAATATTTAAAATAATTTTCTTTGTTGGATACCAGTTTGTTTGAGTTAGTACGAGTATGATTATTATTCAAGCAATTTTCTATATTGGATATCAGTTTGAGTGTGTTAGTATGATTATTATTCAAGCAATTTTCTATATTGGATATCAGTTTGAGTGTGTTAGTATGATTATTATTCAAGCAATTTTCTATATTGGATATCAGTTTGAGTGTGTTAGTATGATTATTATTCAAGCAATTTTCTATATTGGATATCAGTTTGAGTGTGTTAGTATGATTATTATTCAAGCAATTTTCTATATTGGATATCAGTTTGAGTGTGTTAGTATGATTATTATTCAAGCAATTTTCTATATTGGATATCAGTTTGAGTGTGTTAGTATGATTATTATTCAAGCAATTTTCTATATTGGATATCAGTTTGAGTGTGTTAGTATGATTATTATTCAAGCAATTTTCTATATTGGATATCAGTTTGAGTGTGTTAGTATGATTATTATTCAAGCAATTTTCTATATTGGATATCAGTTTGAGTGTGTTAGTATGATTATTATTCAAGCAATTTTCTATATTGGATATCAGTTTGAGTGTGTTAGTATGATTATTATTCAAGCAATTTTCTATATTGGATATCAGTTTGAGTGTGTTAGTATGATTATTATTCAAGCAATTTTCCATATTGGATATCAGTTTGTGTGTGTTAGTACGATTATTATAAACAGCAATTTTCCATATTGGATATTAGTTTGTGTGTGTTAGTATGGGTATGAAATTCAGAATTTTTCTGAATTGGCCGTCTTGTGTCATTGCGGGCATTATTTTTAATGTCTATGTTTACTTAAATATTTTGAAATTGGACAATTGTTGAATCTGGAGGATTACAACAACATAACACATAAAGTCTCTTAATTCCCCTCTTTTACATTAAACTTAAATAAACAATAAATAACACTCATATAAACAATAAGACTATATAAAAATTAAAAATATGATACAAGGAAATAGTAAATTTTATTAACTGTAAGAAAAAATAATTTCTTAGGTTTACCTAAAAATAATATTGAATATCAGTTTGTTTTAGTATGCGTATTATATTTAGCATTTTTCTGTGTCGGCTATGAGCATGTGTTTATTATTACGAGTATTAAATTTGTCATTTTTCTGTATTTGCTGTCATGTGTCATTGTGGGCGTTATATTTAATGTCTGTGTTTACGTATACTACAAAAAGGTTGTACGGTGTATAAACAGTTTATAGTATCAAATGTCTTTGCTGAAAAATACTCATTTACTATCACTGAGCCGTATCTGTTGTATTCGTAAATAGTTTAAAATATAAAACATAACGGTACTTCAATGATTATATTCAGTTAATCCTATTTGCTTTAAAAAGATTAGATTAAAAAAAGACTTTCAATCTTTCATGGCTCATAAAACATCAAAACAAATATTAAAGGAAGAAGTCAAAGAGATTTTTTTTAGTTCATAAATACTTCATCACAATAATTAAGAAGGTGAGATATTTCATCAAAGCATATTAAATTTACAGTCTCAGGATCATTAAAATGTATGTAAATTTTGTTAATCTATTTTTTATTAAAAATCTTGTTCGAAAGCTAAAATGTGTTTTAAAGGGTAAAACAAACTTCCTCAATTTAATAACATCAGAGAGAACACATGATATCGTAATTGAATTCACACTTGAACATGCATAATTTAGGGTTCTTTGAGTAAGTTTATCAAAAATTCCATTTACACCCTTGAAGTAAATTGGAAAAGAAATTAACACGGAGAATAATGTTACCTCTTGCTATTGAAGCAGAGTTCTTCATGAAATACCGTAGGTCTTTATTGACATCATATCAGGTATCAAATTCTATAGAAAATAAGTCCTTCAATGTCATGGTTTATTTGAATTTTTAATATTTGATATTGCATTCGTAATACAATCCCTTCAAAATATCGTTCACTTATTTATTTGTACATCAATTTTGGTTACGTTTGGAAAATAATGTAGTGAGTAAGGAAATGACTTTATTATTTGCCTTGATTCAATTTGTAAGTTATTTTAGCGCGGTTCCTCCCTCCCTCCGTAGGGAGGCAACCCGCTTATGAGGTTGACCTGTATAGTGCAATGTCAGGATGTTTCTGATATTGCATTTGATTAAAATGAATGTTGCTTTGGTAAAAAAATATGATTAAATAAATATAAGAACCAGATTTAAGTAAAAAATAAAGAAAAAAACACACGTAAAAATATTTATTTCATTATTTATTTATTTTTTTGTCATTACTTTTTGACATGTCATTCATACTATTTTTCCCCCTTCTTATTCGTCTTTGTTTATTCCTTTATTTTGTATATATACTTTTTATTATCTTTTTTTTAGATTTCATTGGAGTAGGTGATTTCATTTATCCCAAAATGTTAACTATATTAATTGCAGGCATTCCGAATGAAATTAGGAATAAGACGTTAAACGCGCTAATACGACGCAGTTTCGACGAGTTGGACATTTTTTAATATAATATTTCACTTTATTAACCTCAAGACTGAAAATCCACATCTTCGCAATCTCAACAGTAAACAATTTCCTCTCAACCATATTTATGATTAGTGGCTTGAATTTTTTTTCTGGAGGGGGTTGAATGTATCTCAATAAAAAAACATTGAGAAATTAACAGATTTTACATTTTTGATTACGGATATCACCTCAAAACTGTACGCGGGTCACGGTATGTTCTACTTACTTGATCTCACTTTGTACCTTCGTACAGTCATCGGTCGCCGAGTACGCAGTAATTCTTAAGCAAAAGGTCAGACAAGAAACACGGTTCAATCAAGCTTGACGTAGCAATAACTTCCTTATTGAAGCACAGCTTGCTAACTTGCCATACTATGAGGTATTTTTATTTCTTCAACATCTTCCTCATAAGTCAAGTCATGCTGAAAAACACTTGAGGAGGATTGAAGAGCTACGAATTGGAGTAGGAAAACAGGGGAGCTAGAATGTTTTCCCGTAGAAGCATCTGATGAAGTCAGCCATTTTATTTCCCCGACTAAGCTTCAGAAAGACGAATGTTGAGCAGTACACCGTATCTAGCTTCTACCATCTCTAAACAAGGAACATGGGCAATCAAGAAGTCAGTTTCTCCCTCCAACATTCTTGCAATCTCTCTTTCCTACTAATTCCCTCAGTGCCTTCCACGCCAACTCCCAATATAAGGAGTCTTCCTTCTTCGTCTAGTTTTAAGTTCGAAAATTCTTCCTATAATAATATACTTGTCTAGCTTCTCAAAGTTGGAATGTCTCAAACTTCAGCTAGGATGACCATTTTCTTTAATATAACCTAACTCATCTCCCTCCATCCAAGATTTTAAAGTACTTTCCTTTTGAAATGCAGTTTGATTTATAGAATGCTTTAAGTTTTCCTAGTAAATCTTTTAAATAAACACATTGGAATTTCTAACACTACTGCTGTGTCATTTGGGGACAAGGTAACGCTTACTCTTTAAGGACCCTTTAGTAATTAGTAAATTTGTGTAATCTCTAGAGGGAAATCATCATCTCAATGTTATCTTATGTCAGCCGTAATATTTGTAATATTTCAACGAAACTTGGTATTCGTAGTGGTAATATAGAGAGAAAAGTGAGATATAAAAATGGACTAAATCGGTTCATTAGGAGGGGGGTTTACTCCGGACCCACAATACCAATTCGCCATTACCAGCCGTGATTTTTGGTATATTTCGACGAAACTCGTTATTCGTAGTGGTAATCTACAGGTAAATATGTGTTGTAAAAATAAACTAAATCGGTTTATGAGAAGGGGGGTTTACTCCTGACCCAAATTCTTAATATACTCATACCGGTCGTAATTTCTGCTGTATTGTAACGAAACGCGGTATACGTCGTGGGTAACTCATGAGAAAGAAGTGTTGTAAAAATGAGCTGAATCGGTCAATCGGAAAGCGGGGGTTTAATTTGTAATATATTTCAATAGAAAAGCCCGTCAGACGTAGGTTCACAAAGCCGCCGCAAGGAGCGCTTTCTACCACTAGAGTGACTGTATCCTGTTCCTGCGTTAGATCAAAATACGATAATATGAGGTTTTTTGTATTTATTACGTAGTGTAATAGGTACCATGTGTAAACATAACTCTGGAAGCAAATTATTAATTGATCAGTTACTCATTACAAATTTAAAAGAGAACTATTCATGTTTTTATTTTATTTATGTAGGATATTTTAAGCAAATTGTTCTGGAAAGCAATCTACACTACCCAAATTCTGAGGAAAGTGCTTAGTTATGCAGCTCCTGCGTGACGGACTTTAATTACATGAGATTACGGAGCTCACATGGAATAAATAAATAAATTACATGAGAGGTTCATGTTGTATATTTCTTAATTGAGGAAACAGTTGCACCAAATTCGTGCGAAACAATTGTAGCACTTATGCCTTTAATAGGATTTCAGGCGCACCTTTTATAAGTATTTTCTTCTAGGAAATTGAATAAACTCACTTTAAAAGTGAATTTTTTATAATTTTTTTAAACGGTTAAATCATTTAAAATATTTTGTTTTTGGAATAGTATTTCAAAACGAGGAAAAACTGGACAAATTGTACGCAAAATGTTGGTTTCAAGTACTCCGAAAAGATGATTTGAGTTGAATGTTTTGTGTATGTTTGGCGTTCATTAAAAATAAAGAATATATATTTCTGTTACTTGTAGGGTATGGCAATTACTCAGCAACAGGCAAGAGCGGTTTTCGAGTTATCTCCGGTAGCGAAATTATAGTAAATAGAAGGTCAATCAAAAACCTTATAAGTGTCCCAGGGCCGCCACATGGGGGGGACAACCGGGTACAGTTGATCCTCGCTAATTGGGAAAAAAATGTATAGGTTATGAGCTTGTAAAAAGAATGGGGCTAAGAAATATAAACGGGCATAGACTATATTTATTGAATTGGGATCTGTATTTTTTTAATGTACATAAACGACAAAACAAGGGCAGACCCGGAATAGTATATTTCATTAAAAGTCTTAATAAAACTACAAGTACCGAAAGCGACCTTTGCTGCGCCGATTGTCGGCTTTTATTCTCATTTCGCTCGGAGCTCAAGATGAAAATAATTTTAAAATACCCAAAGTCCTATAGCAAAGTACTAGAATTTTCATTCTGGCTCTGAGAAGTGGGGGCCCGTAATCTGGTCCCGGGACCGGCTCTGAGATGTGGCGGCCCTGAAATGTCCTCATCAAAAGGATTAAGGGTAAAATTATATATGCCCACTTCAGCTGGGGAAAAAAGTGCTTCAAATTTCAGATGAGTTGTTTCCGTTCCGCTGAAGGTGAAATTTAAGATTTTCTACTCTAAAGTTTCCAAATAACACCGGGGATAAGCCTTATAAGAAAAATCCCCCCCCCCGTGGATTGGGAAATTATAAAAAGTATTTACTACAGAATTGGGATATTAGTTATCAAATGACACTCAATAGCCTGTATTTAATTTTTGATTACAGGAGGCCCAGTGGTCGTGAGCGTTAAGGCGTGAGCACTTAACACTCCGTGCCAAAGGTCGTGGGTTCGATTCCCACTCTGGGATGGTGGCCTTTCTGTAGAAAAAAGAAAAGGCATCAGCCCTACCCTGGCTACAAAAGGGTGGTGACATACAGAGAACCCGTCCCAAAATTCTCAGTTAATAATAATGGACGTTAAAATTTGAAATAATAATTTTTGATTACGAATATGCTCATTAATAAAGTGACTGTTATTAGTGAAGCGACGAAATGCAATGTCTTGGTTAGTTGTTGAGGTTATATTAGGTGTACTCCAAGTGACAGCTGAAGAATACATGACAAAAAATTAAGATTAAGTAATTTTTAAGACTCGACTTGAAGGAAGAATTATTCTAAAATAAGCTATGATTAATATATTAATTAATGAACCTAATTAACGATCATGCAACTAATTATAAACTGATGTATATGCCACTCCCAACCATTTATGGCGTTGAAGGCCTTCAGTGTAACAACAGCTTATTCAGCCTGAAAGACATCTTCTAGAAAGGGAAATAAACTCTATTCTAAGTCCTGGCTTGAATATATGCGTATAGAAGGCTTTTAATACCTCTGTGAAGCTCCTAAGGCTTATACTTCAAAGGTAGCATAATGACTTATCATGCACATGCAAGGATAATCTAATACTCAGTGTGTAAATAACTTCTCTACTGAACAAAGGCTTTAGATGATCTATAGTTTAGATACTTCACTTCTTAGAAAATCGTACTTATTAAAAGAAAATAATAAATTCTTGAAAAAGTCTTTAAAAGTCATAAGACAACGTAAAGAAAAATATTGGTGCACCCGTGGCAGGATGGCTGGAAGGCCGCATTTTCCCATGTAGAATATTCTACCTGCTTGTTTCAGGTTATCTTTTTTTTGCTTTCCCATCCCACCATATTCGTTTTAACCTGTAGATTGCTACTACAGCTTATGGCCACACAAGCAGATGGGCCTTAAACAAAAAATTCCGACTTGCAAGAACTGAGAAGAGAAACAGTATATTTTTTGTTTTGGTCTTTTTTGAAAAATATAAACACATGTAAAATGAAACCTCAAAGAGAAACTTTTAGGCAGGATACTGAGAGTATCCTAAGCGGAAATTACTCCGTCTGCCTTCTCAACTTTCTCTAAAAAAAAAAACTCTTACAAATACATTTTAGATTAATTTTCATACCTTGTTTTACTAAAATACTCGTGTATTTTAGTAATGTAGTAATTAAAACAAAAACCAATTAAAAACAGACGCTATATATATATATATATATATATATATATATATATATATATATATATATATATATATATACCATAAGCAAATTTGAACCACTGATATTTTCTGCATCTGTGGGGTAGAAACGTGAATTGTTGTATGGGTGGAGTTATGAAACGGTACAAAGAAAGGCAAACGATTATGAAATAGTAAGCGAAAAGGATTCTCATAATATTTGGGTTGTTGCAGGGACACCGAGGAAAAGGATCCGCCCTTGCCTGAAGGAGATTCAATTTTCCAGCGTTCACCTTACTAGAAAAAGTCCTTAATTTTCCGTAGTGATCAAAAGTAAAAATAAACAAAAAAAAAACTAGAATTCCAAAATAATGATCAAATATCAGAAAAATAATTTGTTCATAATACAAAGAGAAATAACCCTTCAAAGCTCAAAATATACTTTTATTACATAATCTCGACGTTTCGGACTATCTTCAGGAGTGCATGTCCTCTCAATAAATAATGTTACATTTAAACGAAATAAATTAAATAAAAATGATTAGTTAAACATCCTGTGTTTTGCCAAAGCCACTAGCTGCTTTGAATGCAGGCATAAGCTAGTTAAAGTTGTTTAAAGAGGCGTGAATACTAGCTTCGTTTATTTAATTCGATGGCAGAGGTCGCTGCCATCCTGTTAGTTACGGTTTTAACCTCATTCTTTGCTCAATGTTATCTCCAACAAGCAGAAACTGGAAAATCCAATCGACTCTCTAAAAGTGTTCTTGTAAATCATCTGAATACAATTTGAATTTTCGACCGAATAATTTGATTAAAAGGGTTTCATGTAAATATGTATGTATGTGTGTGTATATATATATATATATATATATATATATATATATAATATATATATAAAATATATATAATATATACAAATAAAATGAATTCATATAATATAGAAACATAAAATGAATTGAAGAGGCATAATTATTACATTACGTAAGGGGGCACATCTCAACCCTTCATTATCATAACCGTACACATGTGGAATATTTAAGAATGATTTTTTTATTTATTTATTTTTTTTTTAATTTATTTAATTTTTTTGTACTATACAGCGATTTAATAAATTCTATAATATTCATTCATAAATATACAACATTTAACTGTTTTATGTTCTCTAATTCTCAAGCTCATGTAAATTTTGCATTTCTCCATCGAAAAATCAATTTATTTACTTACAGGTGGACGTTACAGTCCGTAAAGGACCAGGGCATTTCCTGTCGGATTTCTCCATTTTTCTTGGTATCCCAAAGAAAAAATCTTAGTCATAGGATTTTGAGTATGCACTCAAATTTATTCTCCTACCAACTGGTTTTTCATAGACCAACATTTTGGGTACTCCCTCTGCGCCAATCCTCTCGGCGTGACACGTCTGCCTTTATCGACGAAGTTTTATAAACATTTCCAGCTTCGTCACATTTCAGCTCTTGGTTTGTTCGGATTTTTCATATTTTCTTCCACCTTAACTGAGGCGAAATCCGGCTATAGCTTCGTTTATTTAACATACTCTCAGTAGCTTTTACTTTTTCTTGAATTAATAGTTAAACATTAATATTATACAGTACATGCTTTGTTATTTTTTTATATCTTTTTTTTTGTGTTCGCAGTAAAAGGGTAAAGCAAACTACAGATTATTCGGATTTCTTCCACAAGAAGAAACCCAAATTAAGCCTACGGTAATGAAAAATGTGGATGCTTCATAATCTAGCGCTAAAACGAAATCGTCAAATGTTTATGTATGTATATGTGTATATGTATATGTATATGTATATGTATATATATATATATGTATATATATATATATATATGTATATATATATATATATATATATATGTATATATGTACTTAAATATATATATATATATATATATATATATATATATATATGTATATATGTACTTAAATATATATATATATATATATATATATATATATATACATATATATATATATATATATATATATATATATATATATATATATATATATATATATATATATATGCAACGAGAAGTAATTTGGCAGCTAACTATCATGATGGTATAATGCGAGAGCAGTTTCCATCAAGATTGCGAAAAATAATTTTTCAGTCGATTGGAGTCTGACAGAATATAGTTTAACAAAAGAACCGACCTGCAGGACCTGCGTCATCTTAGCGCGTTTCCGTTAATATATCTAGTGCCATTAACAAAGGAATAGAAGCAGTTATTGGCAGGTCTTGCTTTTCCGTAAAAAATATCAATTAAAATCTCAAAGGGAAGGAAGATACAATGCGCCACAACAGAAAACTGACAGTATCCTAAGCGGAAATTACTCCATACTCTGTCACGACTGTTTACTAAAATTCTGATTTCAATGTTTCAAAAAAAAAAAAAAAAGACGAAACCCCGTACAAAAGAACAAAACTAACAATTTTGAAATTTTAAGCACTTATTTAACCGATTGACATCTCCCCATCGAAAAAACTTTTTTGTTGGTGATTTAGCAAGGTTTCATATGGTCACCTTCCAAAAACCTCGATTTCTAACCGTTCCTGATATATTTCAAAAAATAAACCAAGATACCAAAACTTGTCTAATAACAACATTTTTTTTTCTAATACTTACATATTTAAGTTTAAACGCAATCTCAATTAAAATATTTCTGAATACCCGAACTATAGTTTTTTAAAAGTATCTATTTTTCTCGTAAAGGGTTACAGATATCGGTTTCATTAATTTTGCTACGTTCGAGGATCTATAAAACGTAAGGGTTACGATTTTAATCGCCCAAATATCTAACCAAAAATTATTCGGTGGACGGATTTTGTGCTGGTGTGCCAAATTTCATAAAAATCAGACCACTTTTGAACGAGTCAGAGAGCGACCAGACATGTATATATATATATATATATATATATATGTACAAAAATTGAACCACCATTATTATCGTGATCTATGGGTTCCGAAACGATAAATTTAGGTCAACCTTATAACCTCCCTGTTTCCTTCGTAAAGAGGGAGCGAGGAACCACGCTAAAACCAATGGCTCGTGATTCTTCCTGATGGTGACCCATCCCAATAACTAACGCAGGCCGCTATACATCGCTTATTAAATTCTGGGGGGGGGGTTAATTCGCCGTCGTAATCCCATTGAGTAATATATTACTGTCAATATATCGTCGATACAAATGCAAAGTATCGAATGTGAAAAAACGCATTTTTCATGTTAAATCTTTATTCATTTCTGTTGGACTGATGGATGGCACACTCTTGAATCTAAGTTCACACAGTGAAAGGAGGATGTTACAACTGTCAAAAGGTCGAATCTGCCTACTATTTGACTGCCCAAAAGAAAATTAATAAATAAAAGTATTTTGACTCTTGAAAGCGGTGATTTTCACATTCGTTAGTTTGCATTTGTATCGACGATATCTAGTTAGTCCCTTTAAGATAGGGTTGATTAGCATATTTGACGCTGTTTGATGATGGCCGATTGTTATGAGTTTGTTAAACAAGAAGGGTGTTCCGTCCAGTGATTCATGCTGAGGAGGTGGTCGGTTAGATTTCAATTGTAAATCTTCATGCAGATGTTCCTGAATCCAATGATGAGCTTAGATCAAGTCGGCCGTACTCTTCCGTCATTCTCGGAGCACTATCTTCTTGGTATGATATCTCTATCTTAATATTATTTAATATATTAGCATAAAAAATAATAATACAATATCAAATAATAAGTAATAATTATTTAAGACCATCAGCAGCTAAAGTGATTCGCTTAATTCATTACACTTCTCGAATAATCAAATTTGTAAAAATCAACAGAAAAAAAAGCATAAAACAAAGGTTGTTGAAATAGAAAAAGAAACAACGAGAATGAAAGATATAAAACATAAAAAAGGAGCAAATTTCAATATAATGCATTTATTAGTAAAAACATTATTATTAATAAAAGTAAGAAAAAAAAGTGATGATAAAAAGAAAAGAAAATGTTTACAACCATGTACGAAAATAAAAAGAACGACCTAATCCTAAGAACAAATTGATATGAAGCGCGAGAATTACGTTGGTGAGACATTCTAACGTGAGAATTTAAAACATTTTAAAAAGGCGTAATGTAAAGTAGGTTCTAGTGGAATAATTTATAAACCCTGATTTTTAAGTTTTATATTACGGAAATATCAGTATTTAGTGTGTGTGCGTGTATGTATGTGTGTGTATGTATATATATATATATATATATATATATATATATATATATATATGTTTGATGTTATTTTTCGTCGCTGGGATAGTATTTTTAGATGGAACGGCATTTTTCTCCAGCGGTGGTACTCCTCCTCACTTCTTCCCGGAATATTTCGATGGATTCATCTCCATCTTCTTCAGCCTGGCTGAAGTACCTGGCTGAAGAAGATGGAGATGAATCCATCGAAATATTCCGGGAAGAAGTGAGGAGTACCATCGCTGGAGAAAAATGCCGTTCCATCTAAAAATATATATATATATATATATATATATATATATATATACATATATATATTGGATGGAACGGCATTTTTCCCCAGCGGTGGTACTCCTTCTCACTTCTTCCTGGGATATTTCGATGGGTTCATCTCCATCTTCGTCAACATATATATATATATATATATATATATATATATATATAGGAAATAGTCGTTTTTTTTTTAGGTTAACGACATGAATAAAAATATTATAGTGTAAAATATCCTAAATTATGAGTTTTGGAGAGTGGGGCTTTAACAAAAAGTGCAAGGATTTTTCTGACCCCGGATTCAGATTCAGCAACCCCTAAAACATGTAGTAAACGTGGTCTACTCTGGGTTTGAACTTTTTTTTTTTGTTGTTTGGCGGTTTTATTGAATGTTGAATGCAATCATTTAAATTAATTAGTTAAATAGAACCATTCTTGGATTCACATCTAAAGTTCGTAATTGAAATAATAACATTGCTTTAAAATGCATATTATATCATAAATGTCTTTATTTATATTATAACGTGGTTAGTTTTCCTCAGAAAGTAGCTCTGTGTCAATGGAAAATAAAGAAGAAAATCGGCAGAAATGAATACTAGCAAATATAATAAAATCAAATACCATCATAAATTTCAAATGCTTACACGCAAACAATAAAACAAACATGAATTAAATTATGCTAATACAGACCTAGAAAATGTCACGACTTTAAGCGGAGTTATATTTATCTTGGGTCAATTTTAGTATTCAAATAAACTACGTGAATTTAAATTTCCGTCACAAACCATTTATAGAGAAAGGAAATTGCAGGCTCTCTGCGTGCTTTCTCTCCTACTGGTGTAAAACAATTCACATTTCTGAAATTTATTGTTTCATTTTTTTTCTTCTCAAAAAAAACAAAACTTCTATGTATTTCTGGCTCAACATTGTCCACGCATTTATTGTCCTTTCTTCGATTTAGACTAACCTGTCGAGAAAAACATGTTTCTTCTATTAATATTCACTCTCACGTTATTAATGATTTAAAAAGTAAAGAAAAAAACTGTCAAAGTTATAAAATTTGTGGGTTATATAATGTTATGTTCGTTAGTGTAATATTAGTACTCCATACTCGAATTCCCAGGAGGCGGTGTGATTTATGATTTCATCGTCTAAGTGCAAGGATCTTTTATTTATTACATAGGAAATACACTAGGGACCAGTAATAAGTGAAATTTTATAAGTACAAGGAACGCATATGAAGTTTTGCCTGAATGTTATAAATTATTCAGCTAAATGTACAAGCTGCATTTTGGGTTGAGAAAGTAGTTTAGAATTTACGTCTGTCAATGGCTGTTGCAGAGAAAACATTTAAAATATAACACACAGACACATATGTATTAGTTTGTTTACCGTTTTCTAATGATCCCATCTTTTTAAGTTTAGAAAAAGTTGAACTTCGATAAGCATGAGAACCGATATAGTGTGTTTATTCGGCGAAACCTCTACAAACTACAGCAATATCTTAGAGCTTTTGATTAAGAACAGAGATGGGCATAATTTTATTTATAAGTAAAAATATGAATTTATTCGTACTTCATCTATTTGTAAATAGGAATATAAATAAATTCGTATTCATAAGTGTGAATACGAATATATTTGTATTCACGCATATCTATATATATATAAATCACGCGTCTGTCCGTTTTTCTGTTTATTTATTTATTTATTTGTTTGTTTGTTCCTTATACAAATCTACACCATTTGACCGATATTGACCAAACTTGGCATACAGGTAGGGCTTGATACGAGAAACCTCCTAGGCTAGGTTAAAATAGTCAAATTTCAAAATTTGGTCAAAAGTTTTGTTCAAGAAAAATTGGCTACACTGAACAATTCAGATTGTGACGGCCATTTCGAATCGACTACTACCGGCCTCTGTCGGCTGTTAGATGAAGTGCTGTTGTGCTGGCCTCTGCCGGTATCATTATGAACTAAAACAAATTCACATCGTTTGACCGATTTTCGTAACTGGGAATAGACAACTAGGTATCAAGTAGATCTTGATACGGGGAGAGTCATTGACAGAAAGTAGGTGTAGCATGGCACACTGGGTAACAGCTAGTTTTATTTTTATTTATTTTCTTTTATTGATTATTACAACAATATGAGTTTTACATATTTCCAGTAATATTGCTGGTTCTGTTACAATGACTTTGTGAGGCATGATGTGGGAATATGAACAATCACATAAACCACAAGAATAATACATTGAAACAACTGTAAACATTTTTTAAAAGAACGTATATCACATTGTTATATATGCAGATGTTAAAGCAAATTGTCTCTAGGCCACCTCCGCTTCAGTCTTCTATGAGGATTTTGGAACGAGGAGAGAGAATTTATCAAAGGCTTTGGATGGCCTGGGAGATTGGAATGGAACTTCTGATAGACTGATTTGGCCAGGGTTTGGATAAAGGGGATATTGAGGTCATTATGGAGGGTTAGGTTCGAGACGTTGTAAGGAGCATTGGATATTCTTCGAAGGATTTTGGATTGCATTGTTTGTATTCTGTAGGAATTGGAAGGTTTAGTGGAACCCCAGAGTTCTAGTCTAAAAGTCCATATTTGTCGGAGTACGGTATTGTATATAAGTCGTTTGTTAGTCAATGATAGTTTCGAGCGGTTGTCCAATAAGCGGGATAAAAGTCTACAGCGTCTGTTTAGTTCCTGTCTTTTCTGGGTTATGTGTGGCTTCCAAGTTAAGCGTTTGTCTAGTATCAGTCCTAAGTATTTTACTTGCGATTTGAGCGGAATTATGATGTTTTGGAGGGTTATTGGTGGGCAGCTTGACTTACGAAGTGTGAATGTTGCATGGCTAGATTTTTCTGCATTTACTTTGATTCTCCATTTATTTAGCCATGGTTGAAGTAGGCACAGATGTTCTTGGAGGGAATTAGAAGCAAGAGTTGGATTTCGGTTGACAGTAAGGATAGCAGTGTCATCAGCATACATGTGGATGGATGTTTGGGGATGGGATGGGATATCAGCCGTATAAACCAGGAACAATACGGGACTGAGAATTCCACCCTGTGGGACACCTGCACTTTGGGGGAAGAGAGGAGATAAGGAGGCACCATAGGATGTCTGGAAAAAACGGCCGGAGAGGTAGGATTTCATTATAAGGTAATATGTTGAAGGTAGGATTTCTTTGAGTTTGAACAGCAAGCCCTGGGGTGCCACACTCGATCGAAGGCCTGAGCTACGTCAAGGAAAACCCCAGAGCAATACTGCTTATTCTCGAAGGATGAGGATATGATACGGTGGCATTGGTGAATAGTGGAGTGGAAGTGTCGAAACCCAAACTGGGAGGATGGGATAATAGGATCCAGGAAAGAATAAAGGCGTTTGAGAAGGAGTTTTTCGAGGATTTTACCCATTATTGGAAGGAGTGAGATGGGACGATATTAAGATGGTTGATCCAGGCTGTGGGATCATCCTGATAACTGAAAATTTACACAGAATGGGGAAATATGTCGTTCTTAATGCGGCATTATATATGTAAGTTAGAAAGAGAATGGCTTTTTTCGGGAGTTTATTAAGAATTTTGGAGGTGATGAGGTCATATCCTGGGGCTTTTTTAGGAGGAAGATGTTGGATAGCATACAGGACATCTTTAGGATTAAAGGCTTTTAGTGGGAGTGGTAGTTGAAGAGGAGTGTCCAGTTGACTAGAGACAAGGAGTGTATGGTCAGGATCATTGATATCATGGTGAGGAGTAAAGACTTTGGCGAGGTATAGGCCAAAGGTATGGGATATTTCTTCGCCAGTTTTGGCCCAGGAACCTTTGTCTTCTCGACAAAGGGGATGACATGAAGATTTATAGGAGAGGATGTTTCTCGTAGCTTGCCAAAGTGTTTTGTCAGATGTAGTAAGTTCTTTTGTGTAGGATTCAAATTGGTCGTTTCTGTGTTTCCTAAGTTCAGTTTTTAATTCCCTTGTAAGTTGGTTTAGTCGAGTTTTGTCTGAGGGATACCTCGTGTTTTGCCATATCCTTCTTGCTCTTCTCTTCTCACTCAGTAAGTTGTGTATGTTTGTAGGTAAGTAATCATTCGTTTTAGGTCGGCGTGGTGTCTTGTAGTGAGTGGCCCTATGTAAGCTCTACTACCTGAATTCTCCTTTACCTTTGTCTTTCCCTCCCAAAGCTTTCCATCCGTCAGAAGTAAAATACATCATCAAACACCTCCCTAGGAAATCTCCCGGTTACGACCTCATCACCTCCACAATTCTCAAAAACCTCCCCCAGAAGGCCATTATATTGCTTACATACCTGTACAACTCGATCCTTAGAACAACCCATTTCCCGAACCCCTGGAAACACTCAGTTATTATTGTTATTCCCAAACCTTTTAAACCTCCCCACTGCCCTTCTTCCTATCGAAAAAACTCCTTTACAAAAGAATCCTTCCTATCATAGAATCCTCGAAGAAAATCCCCAACCACCAATTTGGTTTCCGCTTCCAGCATTCCACCATACAACAGTGTTTACGAGTTGTAGACTCAATATCCTCCTCGCTTGAACGTAAGAGTTTTTGCACGAGTGCCTTTCTCGAAGTTGCTCACGTATTCGATCGGGTTTGGCACCCGGGATTACTTTACAAAGTAAAGCTTATACTTCCTCACACCTATTTCCTTATCCTCAAATCCTACCTCTCAAACAGATCCTTTCAAGTTAAACAAGGTACAAGTCTTTCCCCTACCTGCCCCATAAACGCTCGTGTAGCTCAAGGGAGTATTATTGGTCCTCTCCTTTTCCTCCTTTACACTGCGGATATTCCCATACACCCTCATACCTTACTGACCACCTACGCAGACGATACTGCCATCCTATCAACTTCCCCTGATCCCCCAGTAGCATCCCAACACCTACAGGAACATCTTACCGATATTCAGCATTGGAGTGAAAGATGGAGAGTTAAAATCAATCCTGAAAAATGTAAACAGGTTACATTCACTCTAAACCGGAGATCATGTCCTACAGTCTACCTGAAAAACACTCCACTACCAGTATCGAGCGAGGTTCGATATCTAGGATTATACCTTGACAGCCGACTGACATGGAACCCTCACACGAGACTGAAAAGAAAAGAACTGAACAAACGATACGGACTACTTAGACGACTCCTCGGACCCTCATCTAAATTATCAATACAGAACAAAGTAACGATATACAAAACAATCATTCGACCAATATGGACATACGGACTTGAACTCTGGGGATCTGCAAAACCATAAAACATCAACAGAATACAGGCATTCCAGTCAATAGTCCTCCGTAAAATTGTAAATGCCCCTTTTTATGTATCCAACAAAACCCTACACAATGACCTCAACATCCCATTTGTCCTTGACCTCGCTAAAACCCGTTTCCAAATGTTCCACTCCAAATTGTCTCACCATCCTAATCCTGAAGGTCAATCCTTATCATCCCAATCCCATCCACACAATCCCCCCAGGCGGCTTAAGAGACAGTGGCTCCGAGACAATTTACTTGCCTGATCCCTCTGGAATCATTGAAATACTTAGTTAAACAACTAGGAAGTGCTAACAATGGTTAGCTTCTTCCAAATTTTGTACTTATTTTATTTGATTTTTTTATTTTTTTTCCGTTTTGATCATATAAAGTACATATCAATATCTGTATCAACACACTTGATCATTGTACATTTCATATTTTGTACAGATTTCAAATAAATAAAAAAAAAAAAAAAAAAAAAAAAAAATTTAAGCTCTGTTGAATTGTAAGTGTGAAGTTATGGACTGCGTCGACTATTTCAGTATTTGTTTTTAGAGGAATGTTGAGGTTGAGGGTTTCATCTAGGGTGTCTTGAAAGAATTTCCAGTCAACTGGTCCAGGAGAGAGCGTAGGATACGAAGGGATAGAATAAAGGTCAACATTAGAATTGAGTGAAAGTATAACAGGGCTGTGGTCAGAGGATAGTTCATCTAATGCTTGGACATCGGAAGGGATTTGTGAGATACCGGAAGTTATAAAGAAGTCAATAATATCAGGAAGTTTAGATCGGGATGTTGGCCAGTAAGTAGGGGATGAAGGAGCAATGACTTTTGATGGAATGCAGGAAAGGGTTTGGAGAAGAGCTCTTCCCCGAGGGATTGCTGTTCTACAACCGAACGCATGGTGTTTGGAATTGAAATCGCCACCGAAGATAAAACGGGGGCCAAGGAATTGGAAGAATGAGTGGAAAGTGGAAGAGGAAACAGATTTATTAGGAGGGCAGAATACGGCTGAAATTGTGATAGGGAATTTTGAAGATTGGGGAGAGATAGTTGTACTTTGGAAAGGCTCTGAGGGAAATTGGTTTGGGCAAAGAAAATGAGAGAGTGTTACTCGTATAATTATTGCAGATCCACCTTGAGCAGTCCCGTCCGGGTGATTAGTCCTGTCCGGGTGACCAGTCCTGTACGTTTTGTATCCAAAAATGTAAAATGTGTTACGTGGAGTCAAGTGTGTTTCGGTCAGTAAAGCTAAGTCAATGTTTTTGCTTTTTAGAAAAATTGT
Source organism: Gonocerus acuteangulatus (assembly GCA_946811695.1). NCBI lineage: Eukaryota > Metazoa > Arthropoda > Insecta > Hemiptera > Coreidae > Gonocerus > Gonocerus acuteangulatus. Next base: position 74,721,232 of record OX328123.1, on the reverse strand, counting down.
TAGTTCATCGGTGTGGTTAAGTAATCCGTTCGAGTTCCACAGGAGGACAGTGAGGGGGCTAAAATGGGGATGGGTCATATTTGAGAAGAACGGAGGGGGAGGTGAGTGAGTTTTTCTAGAAGAAGGATCAAGGGCATTAGGAGTGATCTTATTTCAACGGGGAATACATTAAGGAAGGAACGTACAGATTGCAATTCGTCTAGGGATGAGGAATGAGAAGATGATGAAAAATTAGGAGATGAAGATAAAGGTTTGGTAGCGAAAGCATAAGTGCGTGAAATATGACCTGAGGTTGCTGAACATTCTGGAGTTTCGGGCTGTTGAGTAGATTCTGTTTGTTGGATAACCTGGAGGGGCGGTGGAGCGCTGGAAACCTTTCCTACAGGCTGATGTAGAGTCTGTTGTGAGGTAGAACTTTGCTGGGAAAGATTTCTTGGCATGCGCCGTTCTTCAGTTCTGGGAGAGCTAACTGTCGTGGTAGGCTGTTTATAGAGCTGGTGTCGTCTCCGGAGTAGCTCTTGATACGTTTGACAGCCCTTGTAGTTGGCCGGATGGTCTCCTCGACAATGTACACATTTGGCCTTCTCTTGTCTGGATTTTTTTTTTTTTACAGTCAGCTGTGAGATGAGGACCGGCGCATTTTACGCATGCGGGATTCAAAGTACAAAAATTTTTTTGTATGATTAAAGCCCTGGCATCTTTGGCTCTGTATAAGCCCTTCTTTTCTGTGTGGCTCTTCTACTACAAAACTCGTATAGAGGAGTATTGTAAGTTTGAATATGTCTTTACAGTTTGAGGCTGGCTCTAAGTCCACGAAAAACAAGGGCAACAGAGCTTTTGTCTGTGGATGCAAGACATTTCTAGCATTTCTTGCTTTGAAACCAATCTCTTCCAGGGCTTGTAATATATCTTCTTCTGGCGTGGTTGGGTGTAAGGGTGCGTTTACATCTGATAGTTATTGCAGGATATTCATGTCAGACAGACATTGTAACTAATGTAAACTACAAACAATTTATGTCTGAGATATATATTTCTATCAGAAGCAATAAGGGTGCGTTTACATCTGAAACTTCTCTCAGGAAATATATCTCAGGTGTAGGATATAATAATTATGATAATTATCTATTCGACACCTGAGATATATTTCCTGCAAGAAGTGTCAGATGTAAACGCACCCTTAGTGCCTGATTACAACTCGGAAAGACTTTTCTTCTTGCAGTTGGTAGGTGTAAAACTGTAGATCTTTGTTCTTCAGATATTGGATCTGGAGATGTTGGTTTGACGGGGATAACATCCATGTTTGATCGCCAACTGAATTCGGATGGTCCAAGTTCAAGTTCTAATTCTTTTGCAAAATTAATAAAATGTGTAACTCCCCCTACGTAAATGGCTGGGGGTTTAGGAATTTGTTCATTTTGTAGATCTTTGGGTTTTTGCATAGGCTGGTTGGTTGAGGTTCCTGACGTTGATGCGTTGGCTGTGGGCAGATCATTAGATTGGCTGACTATGGCTGGCGGTGGTAAAGATTTGGCTAGAGATGACTGCGAGCTATGCCGCTGATTGACTGATTTGTTTTGTCGTGGCGAGTTTTTAGGAGAATTTTCCTGTGAGCTGTTTGCGCGCTTCGCTATGGTGGGTTTTCTCTTCCCCATGCCTGCATGTATTTAATAATAATAATTGGCAAACAAAAACAATATATATATATATATATATATATATATATATATATACAGGGGGGATTTTTTTGTGAATAAATTTGTATTCACAAATTATGATGTGAATAAATTTGTATTCATATATTTTAATGTGATTTTTTTTTTAATCACTTGATTTTTTTTTGGAATATTCACATTTTTTGTGCATATTTACAATTTTTTTTGTGAATTTATTTGTAATCGCAGAAACATTTGCGAATAAAATTATATTTGTATTTTTATGTTTAACTAGCTGTTAAAGGGGGTCTCCCGTAGTCTAGTGGCTAGCGCGCTGGATTCATAAGCGGGAGATGGTGGGTTCGATTCCCACCTCCGGCAGGAATTTTCTCATCTCAAGGCTCGCTGGGAAAATTCCTCGCTGCACCCTGGATGTCGGCGCTAATGACCTAGAAGTAGATGCGCCGTAAAAAAAAAAAAAAAAAAAAAAAAAAAAAAAAAAAAAAAAAAAAAAAAAAAAAAAAAAAAAAAAAAAACCGAGTCCAACCGAACTTCAGCCGAGTCCAGCCGAACTTCAAGCTCTAGAACGGAAGCTGGGCCTGGATCAGGGCTACAGCAAAGGGCTTGTACACTCAGATAAGAGTATCTCATAATTATAAAACTTTAATAACAATCTTATTCGAAGATCGAGACTGCGCTGAGCCCTTGTATATTTATTATTATTATTAAATTATTTATACAGGGTGTCCCAGTATATGTGTCCACCCCCTTTTCCTCCTAGAGTTGTTGGAATTTCGAAATGAAACTTGGTAGGTCTTAGTTATGTTGCATGAGGTTACTTTTGAAGGTTTAGTTGACTTTGTAACATTCTCCAGTTTTTCTCCAGCGCATCTAACTCTTGATTTTCCAATGGCGGCATTATTCCGAGACATCTTTTGACCCGACGCACCGTTTGCGCGTAAAACGCAAAAAACTGAAAAATATCGCCCTTTTGTAGACAAAGTTCTATTTATCACTGAAACCAAGCCAGATGATACCAAGATCAAAGTTGTAGATTAAATATTTAACGGGGTATTATGAATGAAAAAAAAGGCAACTTTTTTTTTTTTTTTTTTAGTTTTATGATATAATAATTTCATATGGAAAAATAAATTTATTCTGTTCTATTTTATAATAATTTTTATATACTTTTTTTCATGAAGTAAATAAGTACTTTTTTTTTTATTGTTTATGTCAGATACATTTTTTTCTATTCATATAGATTTTCTGAATTGTTACTTTTTAAAACTTTTAATTTATTTATTTATTTATGTTAGTTTTGTCATCAATTGATGATAAAACGAAATCTGTTTCCGTAAAATCTCCTCTGGTAATAATTCTTCTTATGTTTCCATGTTAAAATGTCAAAAAGTATGTTGTGTCCGTGAATGGATTGTGTTCTATTCCATTGACCCAACAAAAGGAAGTACCTTTTTGTTGGGTCAATTAACGAAAAATCAATTTCACTAATGTGCTTTAATTATCCTTTCTTTTTTAAATATTGTTGTAAATATTTGCATGTTTTAGGTATTTCATAAGGTCATCAATGTACTGGCTACCATCGTTTAGTAAGTCGGTCAAGAAGTTGGGTAATTTCAATTTTGTCCTGAGTCTACACTCTGTCAGTATGTGCTTTATTGAGAGGCCAGTATTGCAGTATGTACATGTCGGTCTGTCTTTTCTCGTCATAATGTAGGAGTGTGTCAGTCGTGAATGGCCAATCCTTAGACGGCATAAAACCACTTCTTCTCGTCTAATTGATCTTTTACTCGATGACCATTCGTGTACAGTGTGCTTGATTTCTCGAAGCTTGTTGTCAGTCGTGTTGTACCAGGATTCTTGCCATTTATCTGTTACATATCTCCTAGATAAGGCTTGAAGATCCTGGTATGTCATGTAATGTACGTCTGGTGCTGGTCGTCTAGTGGCTAGTTTAGCCTGTTCGTCTACTGCAGTACTTTGTCTGATGTCTTCGTGGCCGGGTAACCAGTACATTGTGAAGTGTTTTTTGGTGTAATACATTACTTCAAAAATGTCGCATACTATGGGGTGTGTACTGTAGCAGTCATGAAGGGATTGTAAAGAAGTGAGTGAGTCCGTGCATATGACAACGTTATTATGTTCTGTGTCTGGTAGGCTGTTCAGTCCCAGTTTTATGGCTTCTAGTTCAGCTGTATAAGTGCTTGTGTCGTCTGGAACTTTCCGGGAAAAGCAGTGTTCGCCAATAATAGCAGCTACGCCAGTCCCATGTGAAGTTTTCGACGCGTCAGTATAAACAAAAAGGGAGTTACTATTTTCTATACAAAAGGATTGAAAATATGAATTGTAAAAGTGCCTAGAAGTTGGGTCATTCTTTTTGAATTTCGACAATGATAGATTAATTTTCAAATTTTCCAGTTTCCACGGGATATATGAACTTGTAGGGCTCATGAGAACTGGCGTTGTTGATATTATTGTACTGGTCGTGTAGTCCATGGATCGTAAGTGTAATGGTCTTTGTCTTTTTGGGTGATGCTGATATTTTCTTAGTATTGTTTCGTCGGTGGTTTTTGGTGTGCAAGGGCAGTTTAAAAATGTTGCTTTTAATGAAAATTTAACATACGTCTATACTCCAATGGATGTTCTCCCGATTCAGCATATAAACTGATTGCTGGACTTGACTTGAAAGCTCCGGTGGCGAGACGGAGCCCAGTGTTATGCACGGGGTCTAGCATCTTCAAGGTACTGGGTCTGGCAGACGAGTACACTATACTTCCGTAATCCAGTATGGACCTGGTGTACGCTCGGTAGAAGGTTAGCATTAAGCTTCTGTCAGCTCCCCACTGGGTATTGCTAAGGATCCTCAAGAAATGTAAAGACTTTTTACATTTTTCAAGGACTCTTTTCAAGTGGGGTGCCCATGTAAGCCTTGAATCGAAATACATCCCCAAGAATTTTATTGTGTTGGATGTAGGTATCCTTTTGGAATGGAGCAACAGTTCTAGGTTTGGGATTGATCTTTTTTTAGTGAAAACTATACTTTGTGTTTTTTTAGTCGAGAATTTAAGACCATTTTGTGCACTCCATTTTTCAAGGTTGCTTATTACCACTTGGATTTTGTCCTGCATTCCTTTCAGGTCATTTCCCTTGCTATAAATAAGCAAATCATCTACATACAGACTATACCTTACTTCTGGCGTGATAAACTCGCGGATGGTGTCTATTGCTATCTTGAATAGGGTCGTGCTCAGAACGCAACCCTGTGGTACTCCATTCTCCTGGATAAATGTGTTTGATAGCAGCCCCCCTACTTTAACTCTGAATGTCCTATTCGTAAGGAAATGTTCTATGAAATTAAAAACATTTCCCTGGATATTCCATTCGTACAGTTTTGACACAATAGTCCGGCGCCATACTGTATCGTACGCTTTTTCAATGTCGAATGAAACGGCTATAATAGATTCCTTATTTATAAATGCATTTAAAATTTCATTTTCAAAGCGAACTATGTGGTCCATTGTCGAGTGGTTCGATCTGAAGCCACATTGATATTCTGAAAGGAGCTTATTTTTTTCAAAGAACCATAAGAGCCGTTTGTTAATCATTCGTTCGTATAGCTTGCCGATACAGCTGGTTAGACCTATTGGTCTGTAACTAGTAGGGAGAGTCCTATCTTTGTCCTTTTTCAATATGGGTATGACTATTGACTGATTCCAGCTACTGGGATATTCTCCTGTCTCATATGCAATGTTAAAGGCTTTTAAAAGAGTGCATAAACCAGCAAAAGGAATATTCCTCAGAATTTTATAGCAAATGCCATCTGAACCTGGTGCTGTGAATTTCACCTGAGAAAGAGCATGCTGTAATTCTTGCATGGAGAATGGCTCATTTAGCGGGCTGTATGTGTTTATGCATGGAGGTATTGGTGTCTTCTCTAATGCTAATTTATACTGTAATGCCTCAGGTGTGAGTCACTCATTGCTGGAGATTTTACTAAAATGAAATCCTAGTACATTGCTGATTTCTTTGGGAGTCTTGACTAGGGAGTTGTTTTCTTTAAGTACAGGAATGGGTGCTCTATATCTTTTATGAGCGATTTTATTGATCATATTCCATATTTTATTAGGTGGTGTCGATTGATTAAATGATGACAGGAATTCTATCCAGCTCTTCCTTTTAGCAGTCTTTATAACATTTTGAGCAATAGATTTTTTCTTTTTATAATCTAACAGGAAGTTGGGACAAGGATTATTATTAAATAAGCGAAGTGCCCTTCTGCGTTCTCTGATAACGTTTTTGCACTCATCGTTCCACCATGGAACCGGTGGTCTGTTGAGGTTGGGTTTCGTCTTGTTAATGGACATTTCAGCTACCTCAGTGATGAGTAATATAAAATCATTCAAATTGTACGTTCCTTGGTTTTGTAATAGGTTAAAACTTTTAAGTGATTACAAAAAAAAAAAAAAAAAAAACACATTAAAATATATTAATACAAATTTATTCACATTATAATTTGTGAATACAAATTTATTCACAAAAAAATCGCAAATGAATTATGAATTTATTCGTATTAACGATAAGATGACGAAAATTATTGAAGGTGATGTTTTTTTTATAAGGCGCGGTTATCAGCGCCTAGATTCATTTTTTTATAATAAAAAATATGCCTCTGCGGCACCACTAGCCGCGCTGCAGGGACAGGTTTTGGCATCTATACTTCTAGCGGTCTATCAAAAAAAAAAAAAAAAAAAAAAAAAAAAAAAAAAAAAAAAAAAAAAAAAAAAAAAAAAAAAATAATAATAATAATAACATAGACGTTAAAAAAAATCACCATGTACAACTTTCGTCATATCATCTTATCGACAATACGAATAAATTCATAATTTATTTGCGATTTTTTTTGTAAATATATTTGTATTCACAAATTATAACGTGAATAAATTTGTATTAATATATCTTAATGTGAATTTTTTTACAGTCACTTGATTTTTTGTGAATATTTACAATTTTTTCTGTGAATTTATTTTTATTCACAGGAAAATTTGTAAATAAAATTTTATTTGTATTTTTATATTTAATATACGAGAAAACAAATATATGAAGTACGAATAATTTCATATTTTTATTTATAAATAAAATTAAGCCCATCTCTGATTAAGCGTACATAAGTTCTGAAGTATTTTTCATGCTTTTTTTATACTTGGAGTACTGAATGTTGAATGATCAATATCAATTGATTCACTGAGGCAAGTTATCTATTTTATTAAGATTTATATTAAAAGATGCTTGAATTTCCTTTATATTCTACTGCCCGTAGATCAGCATTCTTATCCTCTAGTTTTAATGGTCACTGTGATACATTTCTGTCCTAATGCTTTAAAGTATGAAGGAAAAGTGAGAGAAAAGAAGAGAGAAGCATCCTAACATGACGACACTTTATTAGAGAGAAGACAGATGCGTCAGGTATTCTCTCTCTCAACACCTCTATCTAATAAAGGACCCTTCTTCCACCTTTATACACTCGTCAAGTCGTCAAAAATAGATTTAGACATTTTCACGAAGCCAGTATTTTATCATACAATAGTTTTCGGTCTTAATAATAATATTTAACAGAATGTAAATAATAATAATTATAATAATAATAAGGGGGTCTCCCGTGGTCTAGTGGCTAGCGCGCTGGATTCATAAGCGGGAGATGGTGGGTCGATCCCCACCGGCGGCAGGAATTTTCTCATCTCATGGCTCGCTGAGAAAATTCCTAACTGCACCCTGGATGTCGGCGCCAAGAATTATGTCGATGCGCCGTAAAAAAAATAAATAGGTTTTTATCGACTTTCCTCAAAAACTGTTAAACACATCATCTTTAAAATGATTTCATTCGTTTCCCTATGTTAAAGAACCTATAATTTGAGTACCTGTAAGCATATTACCTCGAAAACGTAAGCGTTACGATTCTTTTCCCCATACATTCGTGTTCAGGTAGGCGGAACGAACTTCACCTTTTAAATTAGACATTTTTGTACCAAATTTTATCAAAATACTTTTGATAAACGCTCTCTCGCGTGTCAGAGAGCGAACGGGCAGCTCTATCAATCTGTATGTGTGTATATGTGTATATATGTGTGTGTGTGTATATATATATATATATATATATATATATATATATTCTCTAAGATCATAGGAAGCATGGGTCTTCATATTATGTACTCTATTTATTACGCCAGACACGTTTTGTGCATATCTTTTCAGGGGCACTTCTTGCTAGGAAGTCCTCTCGTCACCATGTACTCGCTCCAGAATCTGGCTTAAAACTCCCGTTTAATAAGAAGACAGGATTAATGCTTTGACGACCCCCATGCCTCCTAAGATCTGGGAGATTTTAGATATATTCTGAGATGCTTAAGAGGAAAAGTGCTAAGACAATGTCCTTATTAGGTTTGGTTTGACATTTTGCTTTCAGATAACGAACAACAATCATGCACCACCTGAGGAAGCCGGCTGTAATGCCGGGGAAAATTTGTGGTTTAAGTAACCGCACCGCTGTGATATATGCTGGAATGTAGGAGAAAATGAACTTTGGATGTGTCAATAATGATTTGCTCCTTCCATATACATTTTTTTTTTTTTACGGCGCATCGACTTCTGGGCCATTAGCGCCTCCGTATACTATTTATTGACATTTATATTTAGACCAGCACAATTAATGATTGTACTTTATAAATTCTACAGTTGTTAAATAAAGAATTCATAAAAAAAAATTGAATTAACTCCACAACTTAAAAAGTATTGTTATCCTTTTAAATTTAAAATAAAATTATACGAAAGAATTATTTATCCGTATGTTGTTTTTCATGTATTAATGATTACATTTTATATTTAGATACAATAATAAAGCAAGAAATCATATTATTATGTTTTATTATGTATATTTGTCTGCAAATTATGACTTGCAAGAGCCAAGGATACGGCAAGATAATTAGGTTAGCGGGAAATACTTTTGAGAACATTCCTTTCGAAATGAAGTATAATAAATAACTCTTTTCACCTGGAGAATACCCGAGAAAGCAGCGTAGTGACTCTGGAAGGAAGTTAGCCTTCTAATACACAGGACTTGAAGTGGAAAATGATCTTCTTTGAGAAGTTTTACTTCTGCTTCACTAGGGTTATTAAAGTACAGTTGGTTCGTGGAAAAGTGCGACTTATAATTACTTGGATGACTGTTCAACCAGAAATTATAATACTTTAAATTTGAATAGGTTATTTTCTAGAAAATTATTTCTATTATCTCAATAGAAACTTATATTTTTTGTAGCGAAAATAAATCAAAAGCTAATTCAAAACTCAACGTAGTAAAACATCAAAGTTACAAGGCTTTATATTAGTTGAATTCCATAAATTATGTCTGTTAATAAAATGTGTTGTTTGTCATTTTTACAGCCCCAAATTTAACTAAAGTTTATATATCCATGTTTGGGGAATGTTAAAAGTCTTGAACGTTTTCAACTCAACCTGCAGGCTCAATAGATGGTTGTGAGAATTGGTAGAAACCCCTAAACGCTTGCAGTTGGCAGGTGCATCTGAACGAGAAAACATTAGGTAGGAACGTTGAACAAAGAGAAATCAAATCAAAGGAATAAATATGTGTGTGTCAGTGTATGTGTGTTTTCGGGCTCATTCTCATTTAGAATGGCAGAACTATCGTCCCTGCTAATCGCCTAAGTTGCGGATACAATATATAAATAAATCTATTTAGATAAAATTTCGAACAAAAACATAAGTGGAATCCGCATATCGGAGCACTCCATTTTTGTGAAAATTTTCGTAGAAACTGATTATTGGTTATAGAATTAAAAAAAAAAAAAAAAAAAAAAAAAAAAAAATGTATATGTATTTGATCATAAGAAGTGAAGGAAATCATTCAATCTTCATAGGATTGGTCACGATCTACGGTGTTTGACGTATTAAATACCCACACTTCTTCTATAGGATGAGCAGTATTCGTCATAAATAATAAGATGTTTCCTCCTAAACATACCTTTCTCAGGAGAAGCATAGATGAAACCGGCGGAACGGCGGAAGAAATTAAAACAATAAATAACATGAACCGTGAATTGTTCTTTATTTCTTGACATACTAAATCTACCACAGCTAACTACGAGATGCTTCGTCATTTGTACTAAATTCGAGCATCTCAACTTTCATTGCATATCCTTGACTGAGGAATATGAAAGAAACTGCAGTTTACTGAATTGTTACGGGGGCAGAAAACGTTTTAGCGAAACTCAGACCTTCCAATAACTAAAAATAATAATCCTAAAAAATGCTATGGTTGTTAACCTCTAAGTCACTTTAAAGCGTTTACTCTTGATTATCTCTTACTGTTTTACACGTGGACTGCTGTATTTTTACATTATTGATGAGGGAGAGAGAGAAAGAGAGAGAGAGAGAGAGAGAGAGAGAGAGAGAGAGAGAGAGAGAGAGAGAGTGAGAGAGAGAGAGAGAGAGAGAGAGAGAGAGAGAGAGAGAGAGAGAGAGAGAGAGAGTGAGATAGAGAGAACGGGAGGAGGGATATATATATATATATATATATATAGAGAGAGAGAGAGAGAGAGAGAGAGAGAGAGAGACGGTGGAACTGTAGGAGAGAGTGTGACTAAAGAACTGTGAGAGAATGGGAGAGATAGTTGGCATGGTGCCCCGGGTACTTGTTGAATGGGCGACTTTGTTTTTCAGGCCTCATCAAGTCTAATTCTCTGTATACAGTCTTCAGTCTCTCTCTCCCTCCTCCCGTTCTCTCTCTCTCTCTCTCTCTCTCTCTCTCTCTCTCTCTCTTTCTCTCTCGTTCTCTCTCTCTTCCTCTCCCTCTTTCAGCCTTCTCCCCCCACTCTCTAACACAGACCAAGCTTAAAAAGTTTTTATAAATGTTTGTAAGTTTTTCTTCCATTATGTCAGTTTTCTAGCATAATTTGTTCGCCAGTTAGTCTTAGATGATGTCATTAGACCCCGAAGAATGGAAAGGGATTTCTCTATTCACCACCTTGGTCGCCAGACAAACAAATTAATATACCTCAGCAGACACATGACCCCCGACAACCGGGATCTTTATTGGCGCGCGAGGCAGTTAAAGAAAGCTGGTATGATACGCCGGTGGTAAAGCCAGGACGATGGTGTTTGGAAGATATCATGGACCTTGTAATCCTAGATGTCTTTGGGGGGGGGGGGGTTCTCAACTGGGGCGGCTATCACTCTTTGGAACGTCTGGTAGTCATTTATCAGTATTATAATTTTTAATTTATTTTTAAATATCTCCTACTCTTGTTTTTGAATTTGTTCCTGTATGTCGATGTGGTTTACATCTACCAAAGTTTTATTTAATTTAGTTATTACATTTCCCTTTTCCTGTGGGTTGATTTAGGGGAATCTTATCCCCTCTAGTCATTGTTGTATTGTATTATTATTTTTTTATTGAACTATATACCATATTTTGATATTCTCCTTTGTACGTAGTTTCATTATTTCTCCACCCTCCCTCAGCCCTCTTGCTCTAGCATTCCACAATCCCTCCTTATTCACTCTATTCTTTGTATTAATATGTTCATATGTTTTACTTTGTAATTCAAGGTTTTAGATAGATATAACCAGGGCCCCTAGGGGGGGGGGAAGCAACTCGACCTCAAAGATCCATTGTCCCATTATTGTGTATCAAGGTTTTACAAAACAGGAATTATAGTTCGTTTTTTGGTGTGTGTGTTTTTTTTTTTTTTTTTTTTTTTTTACATATAGAGAAGACTTTTATTGTTACTTTGTATATTCGGCTAATTATATTTATTTGTGATTTTTCAGGGACAAATTATTTTTGATTCATAGATGATTTGCTCATTTAGCACTTTCCTCCGAAGGAAAGTAGCTATTGAGGTTGCACTCATGACGGAATTTTTGAAAAATTTCTTCAAATCTCCATCGATCCTACCTAGTAGACACCGAAAATGACCCCCATTAAAATTTATATATATACAGGGTGTCCCAGTATATGTGTCCACCCCCTATTCCTCCTAGAGTTGTTGGAATTTCGAAATGAAACTTGGTAGGTCTTAGCTATGTTGCATGAGGTTACTTTTGAAGGTTTAGTTGACTTTGTAACATTCTCCAGTTTTTCTCCAGCGCATCTAACTCTTGATTTTCCAATGGCGGCAGGTATTTTTCTATGACGAATTCTGATAGAAAATTTAATTTTAAGACTAATTTATCCTGAGACATCTTTTGATCCGACGCACCGTTTGCGCGTAAAACGCAAAAAAGTGAAAAATATCGCCCTTTTGTAGACAAATTCCTATTTATCACTGAAACCAAGCCTTGTACGTAAAAAGACCTCAATGTAAACGTTGTAGCCTATTAATTTTCCTTTCAGATGATACCAAGATCAATGTTGTAGATTAAATATTTAACGGGGTATTATGAATGAAAACAAAGGCAAATTTTTTTTTTAGTTTTATGATATAATAATTTCATATGGAAAAATAAATTTATTCTGTTCTGTTTTATAATAATTTTTATATACTTTTTTTCATAAAGTAAATAAGTACTTTTTTTTATTGTTTATGTCAGCTCCTTTTTTTTCTATTCATATTGATTTTCTGAATTGTTACTTTTTAAAACTTTTAAGGTATATTTTTCATTCATAATATCCCGTTAAATATTAAACCTACAACTTTGATCTTGGTATCATCTGAAAGGAAAATTAATAGGCTACAACGTTTGTATCGATCTACTAAACTCCTGTTACTGGTAACCTATAGATATCGGGTCATCTATAGGTTATCTGTTTCTAGACGCTGGTCCGGAGCGGCTCAAAGTCCAGAAATCATTTAGTAAAAGTATTTAGGAGTGACTTTAGTTAGTGGCCCAACATTCACAAAACACATAAACAATAAAACCAAACAATAAATAAAGTTGCTAAAAATTTACTTTATAAAATGTATCCTTATTTTAATAGAAATTAAAACTCAACCCGCAGAATAAAATGATTATCTACAATAGAGTCATCCGCCCAATCCTTTCTAATGCCAGCCCAATATGGAGCTGCGCATCAACTACGAACTACAAAAAATTATAAATTATACAAAACTGCTGCCTCCGAATAATCAACATTTATCCAAGATAAACAAAGATCACACACATTCACGAAGAACTAGAAATAGCCACAATAACAGACTACATATACAAACTTACTGACACGTTTTTTGAACAAGTAACACATTCCATTAATCAACACATAGCAAACATAAGTAACTACGACCAAAATCACTAACTAGATACGTACACAGAAGAACTAAACACATTTTACTTGACAGTAAAGATGTAATGTAATTCAACATAGTATTATAAATGTCCTGGGTTTTTTTTTTAAATTTTCCCAAAAATTGCAAAATTATTAAAATCAAATAAATTCCTATAAATTAGCAGGAACATGTTTATGATTCTGTACATGTTATAAACATTTGTGTATGATATGTAAATAAAGCTTTATTGATTGATTATTTATTTAATTTAAATAGTGTTCCGCTTCTTGGCAATAACACAGTGAGCAGCATCTTTTGAATTTAGTCTCACTGGGAAATCAGCTTGTTTGATTGCATATTTTTAAATGTATGTGTAAAGGTAGTACTATAAGGTCGTACAGTCCTGTGTTCCTGAAGTATGTAAGTACAGTGTTTATATACTGGCTATCATTGCCTAAGAGTTCTTGCATATCATGCGGCAGATTAATATCGTTTCTTCTGCGGCAGTCCGTCGGTAAATGTTTTTAAGTTCACAGTTGCATATGTCACATATTGGTCTGTTACGACTTGTCATTAAGTATTCGTGTGTTAGCCGAGTGTGTCCAAGTCGTAGTCGAGCCAGAACTATTTCTTCACGTCTGTTTTCTCTGTGACTGGATGGCCAATCCTCGACAGTATTTTTAATCGATCGAAGTTTATTATCAGTTAGTTGCGTCCACGAGTTGTGCCATTGTTGTAATATTGATGATTTTATAGTTTTCGTCAGGTCTTTTTCTGTTATTAGTTCAAGGTCACTTTTCAAGGCATTTTTAGGGTAATAATCTGCTATGGAGCTTTTCCCAAGTTCTTCATGGCCTGGTAGCCAGTACATAGTAACGTTTCTGTTCAGAGTCTGTGACTTATTAAGAATTTCTGTAAGTAGTGGATGAGTCGTGTAACTGTCTGTATGTGCTTGAAGTGCGCTTAATGAGTCAGTAAATATTATAACGTCTCTATTGTCTGTCTCGGGTATGTTGTCCAGACCGGTGAGGATGCCGTAGAGTTCAGCTGTAAAAATACTATAAGTGCTATTTAGTCTCTTGCTTATGATTTGATCTCCTATTACAGCTGCAGCTCCCACACCTTCATTTGATTTAGAACCATCAGTATAGATAAAGAGATTTCCATGATTTTCGACAGTAAAGGCTTCATAATTCTTTTTATATGTTATTTTTGAAATTGGGTCACTTTTATTATACTTTGACAGTGTTGTATTAATAACAAAATTTCTTAAAAGCCAGGGAGGTTTATCTAGTGAGCCGCATCTCAGTATTTGAAGGTTTAGGTAATTTGAAATATGTTGCATCTCTCTATATCTGATACTGAATGGTCTTTGGGCCTGAGGGCGTAGTGTGTACATTTCTGCAAGTGGGTTGTCAATACTTATTTGATGACACGGAGAGTAGCCTAGTGCTTTGTATTTATGCATCAGGGAAGTTACAAGGATATCTCTACGGATATGTAAAGGAGGTTCACCTGTTTCTGCATACAAACTAACACTTGGACTACTCCTGAATGCTCCTATTGAGAGACGAAGACCGGTGTTGTGTATGCTGTCTAGGATTTTCAAAGCACCACTTCTTGCTGATCCATAAGCCACACATCCATAATCTAGTACAGATCTTATAAAGGAGCGATAAAACATAAGCATAGTTTTCCTGTCTGCTCCCCATTTTGTGGTACTTATTATTCTTAGGATGTTTAGTGACTTCTTACATTTCTCAGCCGTTCCTTTAAGATGTGGTACCCAAGTGAGTTTTTGATCAAATGTAATGCCAAGGAATTTTAATGTAGTTGTGTAAGATATAATTTCTTGTTTAAGTGTAATCTGTGGGACTGGATGGTTTCTCTTCTTTGTGAAGACTATGCATTTTGTTTTTTCACTAGAGAAGTTTAAGCCGCTTGTTCTACTCCAGTTTTCTAGCGAATCTATTGTACGTTGGATATAATGTTCTGCGGTCTGAAAGGAAGTTGATTTGTCATAAATGAGCAGATCGTCGACAAACAGACAGTAAGACACATTTGGTATGTATTTTTGAATGCTATCAATCCCAAGTTTAAACAATGTAGTGCTTAGTACACATCCCTGTGGTACTCCGTTCTCTTGTACTTCATGGCCCGATATATAATTCCCTTGCCTTACTCGAAAGGTTCTTTCTGAAAGGAATTCAGAAACGATCTTCAAAGCTTTCCCTTGAATTCCCCAATCTGCAAGTTTAGTAATGATAGACGGACGCCAGACACAGTCGAAAGCTTTTCGAATATCGAATGAAACGGCTAGTAGGTACTCCTTGTTCATGAAGGCATTAAGTATCGCACTCTCGAGGTTCAATATGTGATCTATTGTAGAATGTTTTCTTTTGAATCCACATTGACACCCCGATAGTAAGTTATTCTTTTCAATAAACCATACTAGGCGTTGATTTAACATTCGTTCGAATATCTTCGATATACAACTGGTTAAAGCAATCGGCCGATGACTTTCGGGTGCAGTCTTATCCTTATGAGGTTTGGGACAATAATTGATTCCTTCCAGGTCGTCGGGAATTGGCCGCTATCGAATATTTTATTTATTAGTTCTAAAAGTCTTTGTAATCCCGAATTCGGTATATTTTTTAACATCCCATAAACAATGCCGTCAGGTCCTGGAGAGGTGTTTTTTGTCCGGGAAAGTGCATCTGTAAGTTCGTGTAGAGAGAATGGATTGTTTAGTGGATGATAGTGATTGTATTCTATAGGTATTGGAGTCCGTTCTACGTGATATTTGTAAGTAAAAAAGTTTGTCATAGTTGGATGAACCTGAAGTCGAATGAAAATGTTTGGCTAGGACTTGGACTATCTCTTTTGGGTCAGTTGTTAGTAGATCATTCGACTTGATTCCTGTTATTGGTGTTCTGTATTTTTTGTTTTGGATCTTTTGAGTATTTTGCCAGATAATTTGAGTTGGTGTGTTTTGATTAAGAGATGTTAAAAAATCTATCCAGCATCTCCTTTTAGATTCGGTTATTACTCTCCGGGATCTTGCTTTCGCTTTCTTATAATGAATAAGATTTTCAGTGGATGGACTTTGGGAGAAAATTTTGAAAGCTCTACGGCGTTCTTTGACAGCTGACTTGCAATTCTCGTTCCACCAAGGGACAGGGTGTTTCTTAGTTATTCGGGAACTTGTGGGAATGGATACGGCCGAAGCAGATAGAATTAGACTGGTAAATTCTTCTATAGTAGAAGCAGAGGTGATATTGTCCTCTATGTACGTTTGGAATTTAGACCAGTCTGCTTTCTTTAAATTGTGCTTTGGTATACTTTGGAAAATTGGAGGTTGTCTATAAAATTTAACATGGTGGGGAAAATGATCACTGTTGAAACTGTCAATACTCACCTCTAGATTAATATTCATGTAAATATCAGGGTTACAAGTAACAATATCAATATTTGTAAGAGTTCCAGTGCGTGGACAGGTGTGCGCGCGCCAGAAAGTGGAAACGGAAAGAGACCCGTACATAGCGTTATAAGCCCTCACTAAGCCTCTCCCTTAACACACAATCCTTACTAACGCTCACTGAGATGAGGGCCGCCCTGCGATCCCCCACGGGGTCTTTCGCTGTCCATGGGAGATCGCAAGATGGCCCTCGGGAAGGGCCGCCCACTATTGTCGCTTCCGCCCTCTGCAGAGCGCATGAGTCTCGCTCAATTCAGAACACCTCCAAATTCTGGCTACTCTGCAGCGGAGCATCCAACCATATGACCACTACGCACGACAGGCAACCACAACGTGATTCCTGCCACCAACCCAACCGTAGTACCATTTTGGGAACTCATGACCAAAACAAGGGTGCCATGAGTCCCTTAGCACCAGAATGGTCACTGGCCCGGAAGTGTTAAAAGCACCCCCTACGGTTTCCTTCCAGGAGAGATACAGGGGGGGACTTATCCCGATCTCTCAGGGAGGGCAGGACCCGTGCCTGTAATTGCCAAGCTGTCCGGGAAGGCATAAAGCCCCTAGGCTACATATCTGTAGCCCGTGCCACTATCCGCAACCGTGTGGACCCGCTCGGTGGCGCATGGCGACGCCCCTCAGTACCGAGGAGGAGTACCGGTTTACCCAGTCCCTCCAAGGACGAGCCCGAGTCCAGTGCGTGGACAGAGGTGGGTAGGTCGTGAGCAGTAAAGTGGAATGATATCCCACTTTTCAAGGACATCATTAATCTTCTGACCTTTTGCATTATTAGCCGAAGCTTCCCAATTAGTGTGCTCGGCATTTATATCACCCAGGAGGAGGAGGTCTCCCTAGGTGGGAAATATAGACTGCAGACAGTTAGCCTACTAGAGATGTGTACTGAAGCAGCTACTGCTTGGAGTGTTGTACGGAGGGTTATTGATTCACTGTGTATAGTGTTCTTTACTAATATAGCAACTCCTCCCGAACCTTTACCTCCAAGATTGTAATCATGCCTGTAAGCCGAGTAACCTTTTAGTCTGATCTCATTTACTGGTGTTGTGTGTGTTTCTTGGAGTGCTAGTATATGTGGGTCCTTCTCTCTCAATAAGAGCTTTAAGTCAGCATGATGCCTGTAAAATCCATTAATATTCCATGATACTAAGGACATTTATTAGGGTTATAGAGTTGACAAGTGTCTCTCCATTTATAAATAAAAGCATCCTTTTTTGGTAGGCTGAATATATTATTGTCATCTCTTTTAATAAGCACTAACAGGATACTTTGGAAAAAAATAAATAAATAAAAAAAATAGGTGTTAAAATACATATAAACGGGTACAAGATTTTAACTAGGGTAAGTTTTAAATTAATCTGAAAGATAATTGATAACAAATTGTTGTAATAAATTTTTTGTGATAAAGATACAAAAATAGAGGTTATTACATATTTTAATAAAATTAAATGATTATTATTAGATAGAAGAGAATTAAATTTTAAAAAGGATGTTATTTATTTTTATATTTTCTTTTAGGTTTCCTTGTTGATTCATCAATAATAATATTCTAGATTGTCTGTAGGTCTGTTTGTGTTCGAAGGTGAGAGTATTGTACTTGCTGATTTCCTATGGGGGAGTTCAGAGGACACTGTTGCTTTGCCGGGGGATGAGCCAACGTTCTTCAACTTCTCAGTCGTCTGGGTTTTTTCTTTTTTCGTTGGTGCTTCTGCATTGAGTCTTGACGCGGTTCAGGCTCTGTGAAGTAGCTCCAAGGTCTCCAATCGCTTAACTATTGCTTGTACAGTTTGGAGAATGGCTTGAAGAGAATCTTCTTTGATGGAAGTTGAGGAATCTTTACTGAACATGTTCGCGTAGGATTTCTCAGTATTCAATGTGTTTCCTTTCTTCTTGGCTTCCCAGTAAGAAAGCTTCTGTAACACCATGAACTTCCGTACACTAGACTCCTCTTGGTATTTCTTGCAGTTCATGCTTCGGACTCTATGAGCACCTCCACATGTTGGACACTTTATTGTCTTGCATTCCCCATCATGTTTTGCCTCTGAGCATCCTCCACATATTTCTGGTTTCTCGCAGGAAGTGGTTATATGTTTGGCACCTGTAACAGATGGTAGGGCGAGGGATGTATGGGCGGATGGGTACTACAAGGTAGCCCAGTCTTATTTTCTCTGGAAGAAATTCTTCAGTAAATTTAATTTAATTTAAATTTTAACGCCCATTTATTATTAACTAGGATCAGTAAATTTTGCAACGAAAACGGACCTTTTAGTAGAATTAGAAGGTTTCCCATGAAAAAACAAAACAAAAAAAACTGACCTTTTAGTAGAATTTTTCATGGGAAACCTTCTAATGAAGGTAACATGTTGTGCTTTTAAGTTTTCGCATATCTCTTCATTAGACATTTCTTCAATCGTGGAGCAAATATATGTTCCCCATGAGCAGTTATCACGAGGTGTTACTTTTATTGGAATGTCTTGAAATAAAGACTTTTTCAAAATTTGTTGTCTAGTTTTACTATCAGGGCATTCTAAAACTAATTTGACGCGGATAATTTTTGGATTAATATGTTTATTAAACTTACTTATCCATTTCTCGACCTCAAAAGGATTGATTCTGTTGAATGTCTCGTTAATCATGTTCAAGTTCAACTTGAAGGAAGCGTCCAACTTCAGATGGAGCAGATGGCGAACAGTTTTCTTTAGCCATTCAGTTCCTGTCAGTATAAGGCTTGTTTTTCTGATTGCTTTCAGCTATTATCTTCAGTATTGATCTGTAATTCTTGAACTTTTTGAGAGAAGTTTATTCATAGAACTTTTCTTTGCAAAATTCAAAACAGCTGTTTCTATTGTCTGATTTAAAGTCCAGAAACATTATACTTTGATTGCTTATCAATTGATGAATAATAAATAGCATGACGGGAACCGTGCTATAATAAACTGCACAACATGATATACGTAGTAGCGTTAATTTCGATGTTACATTGTTTAACGTAATAAAATAACTACTTATCTGCTGTGACGAAGCACGGGTATTCAGCTAGTTGATAATAACAATCTACTATATATTTGTCAAACACCACTCACTCACTGACCTAACATCGCCCAGCCCAAACCACTTGAAAGAAAATTTTGAAATTTTGCATGGACACTCCCTTTAGAATGTAGACACTCACTAAGAAAGGATTTTTTGATATTCGAATTTTTAAGTATTTTTAGATGAGTTTGAAGTGTTAGTTGGTTAGAGCAGGCAAGCCTAGGTAGCATGCGATGCTAAGACAACACGTCAGCTGTTACCGCACTGTATCTGTTTTATAATATTATTTTTATTTGCGATTCATTTCAACTATGATGGCACACCGTGAATTGCTAGAAATAAACTGTGATCTTCCCCCTCATAAAGCTTACGCTATATCTAGTGATGGTCCATCCGAGGTAATAATATCCCGAACCCTTGCTCAGCCTCCTCACCTGTCAGCATCCCCAGTTAGAACACTTCTTGATAAAGCTCGCAAACATAATGCGCGTTTCCAAATGACATCTTGGAGACATAAATTATGTAGTAGTGTTAATTTTGATGATACCCTATTTAACGCAATAAAATAACTACTAATCTGCCGTCTGGTAATCAACTAGTTGGTAATGAACATTATAGTAAATATCGTCTTTAGTGATAATTGCTTGTATAATCTCCTTTATAGTTAAGAAAAGAAGAGGCAAGAGAGTTGTTCATTGATTATTAATCTGGCTAGGATTGACAGGGGTCCACTAGGAGCTGGACAGTGATTTATCTACCCGACGAAGGAGAGAGGGTCCAAGCTCTCTAATGACCATCACTGCTTACCCAAGATACATCACTAAATCACCTTCTTACTCCAATAGGTTACTTTATTCGCTGTGGGCATTTAATATTACAACATAACACGGTTCTAGGCATAGAGTAAATAAACTGAAAGAAATTTGGATTGGGTTCAACCTGATCTCGATGATACTTTTAGGTTGCGGTGTAGTATAACAACAATAAAGAATCGCAGGAGCAGCGTCATCTCTGCCCGTTTTCGTTCTTATCCCTAGCGCCATTTGCAAAGCTTCTTAATCTATACACATGTAAAAATGAAATATCAAAGCGAAGTAAGATCATAGGCGCCACAACAGAAATGACAGTAACCTAAGGGGAAATTACTCCAATCAAAACGATATTTCACCGAATTAGATCAAAAAGTGCTAAAGAAACGTGTTTGTAGGACATTTAATAATCTTTTGAATATATTATTTACATTTACCATGATTTCGTACGCGGTTACGAGATTTATAGGAAATATGCATAGAAAAAAACCTGTTCTGGCGGACGGATTCTGAGAGAGAACCATTCAAATCACACAAATTTTTTTTGTACAACATTTCAATGTATTGAAAATTCGGTCTATTTTTGAGCCTGGTGCAGCGCGAATAGACAAGTATATATATATACACACACATATATATATATATATATATATATATATATATATATATATATATATATATATATATACACTTGTCTATTCCGCCTGAGGCCCGAAGGCCGTGAGTGTTAAGGCGTGAGCACTTAACACTCCGTGCCTAAGGTCGTGGGTTCGATTCCCACGCCACGAAGGGTGGCGGCTTTTCTTTCGAAAAAAAAAAGGCATCTCCCCTAAACTGGCTAGAAAAAGGCGGTAACCTATAAATAACCCTCCCTAAAAATAAGTGGTAATAAGTGGACGTTAAAATTTATATATATATATATATATATATATATATATATATATATATATATATATATATATATATATATATATATATATATATAAACCACCGTTACTTTCGGATTGCGTCATGCGATCAACCTCATAAGCAGGCTGTCTTCCTATGCAGGGAGGACAGAGAAAGCACTAAAAACAATATCCACCATAAGTTTGAAATTATTTAATAATTTTGGACGCTCAGTGACAGTGAGTGTTAAGGAGTGTGTACTCCGAGACCGTGGCACAGTGTGCAAAAATCCATTTTTAGGTGGACAAAATTATATTTATGTGTTTTTCAATGTTTTTTAAGTCACTGATTAAGGGAAAAATCGTTAAAAAAATCTTCTTTAATTGACCCTTTTCTTAATCTTCGTATTTTCGTGCTAGGCGGAAGGTCAGTTTCACAAACTTTATTGCGTCCCTACATGTTTCACACCTTTTTTGGTGCCTCTTCAGGGGAAATAGTTACATATATAAAACTTACAGCCTCAATCTGAGGAGGATAACCTTCCACCAGTACGGCCAAGTCTGAAGAGGCACCAAAAAAGGTGTGAAACGTTTTTATTTTTTGACCTTCCGCCTAGCACGAAAAAGTTAAAAAATCGTTGACCCATTGTTTTTAGTAAAGCCAACAAACTAATGTTGTAGACACACATAAATTTGGACATAATGGATAAAAATTGAGAAAACATTTTGTAAATCTATGGAACATTTAAACTGTAACAGTTTACTTAAAAATAATACATATATTCATAAAAAAATAATGCATAGGCTACACTACGAATATAAAAAAGAAAAATAGACTAACAACTAAAAGAAAAATGTCATTGTACTGACTTGTTTTTTTAATAAAAACAAATATATACAATTAAATTATGTACTAAAAACGAATTATTCATCAATAATCGTGTTATTCAATACTGCTTCATCCTTCAGCATTTTTTAATGACAGATCTTGAAGTTGATCATATAGTAAACTACACTTCAATAGGCTAATTACGGTACTGTACGTGGGTTCGATTACCACTAGTGGAAACCTAGCACTCTAATGCCAACAAAAGTGGGATGATTTGTAGATGACCCGTCCCGAAATCTGGGTTATGTATTAGTTGATGTTATATTATATATTTGAATAAGAAGTCATTTAACAACTTGTAATCATTTAACAAAAATAAACAAGTCAGTCAGTGTATACAATTACAAATTCCAATTAAATTTAATTACTATTTCATTACTAATCCGTAAATATAATATTTAACATAAGCGGATGTAATACAATTATTAATTATACAAAGGTAAAAATAAGTCAGAAAATACATAATAAGATAGGACAGTAATATTTCTGAGAAAAGAAGGTCTGAGAAATAAGGTCAATGGGAGAATATTAAATTTCTACAAGTCTCTCCGAAGGAAGGACTTGTAGCTGTAGAATTCCCTAATTCTAATTACAGTATCTTCTTATTGTTCCAGGGGAGAAAATTAGATTCAGCATAAAGTTTCAGGAGCTCATTTCTATAATATTGTCAAAGAAATTATTCCTTATCTATATTATAACTCCAATATTATCAATAATGGCGGGATTATTTTACGGTGGTTACATACGGGATTATATTTGTGTATAGTTACAGAAGGTTATAGAAATAACCATCACCAAAAAACGGAAAAAATATTAATGGAATTTGCAAAATGGGGAAAAAACAAAATGAATCTAGAAGATGAGTGCAATATTTCTAATCAAAACCTTAAGAAAAATATGACAGTTTTCTATAGAAAATAACCTACGAACAATATGACAACCACTGTATGCTTTTACACTGAAATGAACTGAGTTTGACAATAATTCTTGTAGATATCCTCGGTACATATCAGCTAATGTTTTAGAGCCTTCTGAGTATACCACAGGCCATGTGGTGATAGCTGTCGTTTGGCCAGATATTCTCTCGGTTTTCTTGGGTTTCTTCTGAAAATCACAAGGTCGAATGTCTTTTTGGACTATTTTTACAAGTCTATCATTACAACCATGTTACGAACAAAATATTTTTTCAACAGATACGAAGATTTTTTATACTTATGGAATATTTTCTTAGACAGGTCAAAATCATAATACGTTTCAAACATTTGGATGAGCAATTAGAATAAAAATGAATAGGAGAGGGCCTAAGAAAAAAAAAAAAAAAAAAAAAAAAAATCAAACTTTGTATGATTAAAGAAGATGTATTATTATTGATTTCCCTAAAGATATGTAATCATGCTCCAAGGAAACTGTACGGAAGTTTAAGACTACTTGGCTATGCCAACATGGAGAAAACTACATTCCGTCAACTTCTTAATTTTCTTAACTTCAGCATGTAATCTATTACAGCTACACAGCAAAACTTAATTTAAAATTAACTAACCCTCCATTATAAAACACTAAAATAATTTTCTAGAAGAGATCTTTTGCAATTGTTGCATTTTTCATGATGTCATCTCTCCAAGCGGAGTGATTTGGCTCGACTCCGCTTGAGCCATCCGTAATTTCTAATACAAAGCATCTCACAAATTAGATGGAATCTTCTTCTCAAAGGGTCTAGTTATCGCCTTAATGTAATGTTATTAAAAAACAAATAATAATGAGATAGAAAAATAAATGTATAAGATTAAACTGTAATAAAATTGTTATTAACATTATTCATTAGAGAGTGAATCGTCTAAGGAGCTAATTTAAAACACATATTAATCCATGGGGTATTAGCCATATTTCATAATATTACACTGTATTGCAGTATAATGTAAACTTTTTTTTAGTATATGTTTGTTCCACAAGGCGGCATCCTAAGTCCTATCTTATTCCTCGTGTTCACTGCTGACATGCCCATCCACCATTCCACAACCCTCTTTACATTTGCTGATGACACAGCCATCCTTTCATCCAACTCAGATCCTATACTTGCTTCCAAACACCTTCAATCCCATCTCCAACAGCTTAAACCATGGTTCATAAAATGGCGGATTAAAGTCAACCCTGAAAAATCCTCGCACATAACATTCACTCTTTGAAGATCCAAATGCCCTTCCGTCAATCTTTTCCAAAGAGAAATCTGTGAAAAAACCCAAGTTACCTACCTCGGCCTTACCCTTGACAAACGACTTACCTGGAGCCAACACATACAAAAGAAAAGACAGGAAACAAACAGACGTTTTAGACTACTAACTAGGCTACTAGATTCTCGCTCCACACTATCATTACAGAACAAGAGACGGATATATACTGCAATACTTCAACCCACCTGGACGTACGGCTTGGAAGTTTGGGGGTGTGCCAAGCGATCCAATATCCTCAGAATCCAATCTCTCCAATCCAAAATACTCCGTAAAATAGTCAATGCTCCATTCTATGTTTCAAACTTCACTATCCATAACGACCTAGAAATCCCCTTCGTCCAAACGCTATCCAAAACCCGATACCTTAACTTCCACTCCCGCTTGCCTGGTCACGACAATCCCCTAATCAATAACTTATTTTCATCCACCATTCCCGGTAACCCTCACCGTCGCCTTAAGCGCAAATGGCCAAGAGATCTACTGTAAAATGTAAATATTGTAAATAGTCACACATAAACAAGTTGTAAACATCTGTTAACACTTCATGCTAATAGGTTTTGGCCAATGGGCTTTTTTCCCCTATTGATAAATCATGACTTTAATTCATAAACAAACGAATAATAAAAAATACTGTATGTATTGTATAATTGACAAATAAAGATATATATAATAAAAAAAAAAAGTATATGTTTGCTAGTAAGGCTTCGTTTTGGTTTAATTGTTATTGTCCTTAGGACTAAATATTTCTGCGTATTCTTGAAAATTTCATGAAATACAAGATTTTTGCAGAAACTCCCATAAATCCTTCCATGCTACCCGATAAGTAGAAATCGATGGTAATTAGTAATTACTAATCACTTTATTAATCTCTTACATCGCTGAAATCTTGCTTATTTCGCTGTATTATATGAACAGGGATTGCTAGTTTTATGCCTCTCGAAACATAACAATTTTTCACGAATACTAAGTCTGGACAGATATGTATCGTAGGATAATATTATCATTCAAATGGCACTAAAGAATACTGATTTATTTTATTTCATATAAGTTTAAAACATTTCTTAAATACTTCGGTATCACCCTAATATTATATCTTGCGTTTACTAATTCCTGTTTATTGGCAACAACAAAGACAATGAATTACTACAAAATAAGAACACTGACAATACCTCGCATTGGACATTAATTACGCACACATAATAAACTCATGGAGGAAAAGACAAACCTAAATGCAGACTTTGTAACA
The DNA here is from genome assembly GCA_946811695.1 of Gonocerus acuteangulatus. Lineage (NCBI taxonomy): Eukaryota > Metazoa > Arthropoda > Insecta > Hemiptera > Coreidae > Gonocerus > Gonocerus acuteangulatus. The sequence continues at coordinate 74,695,701 of OX328123.1, read as the reverse complement.
GAAATTTGGCAATTAAACATATACATTTATAATTACCGAAAACAGTACCGAACACTGAGACTAACTTTTCCCAGGGAAATAATGTTAACGACACTTCAATATACGAGGATAAAATGCTTTGATACGGTATTATTGTTTAAAAATAATAATCAGATAATAAATACATTGAAAAATATGTTAGCAGTGTAATGTACGCTTTAAAGCAACAAGAAACTTATCAATTGTCAGGGCCTAGGTTTTTTTTTTTTTTTTTTTTTTTTTTTTTTTTTTTTTTTTTTTTTTTTTACGGCGCATCAACATCTAGGCCATTAGCACCGACATCCAGGGTGCAGTGAGGAATTTTCCCAACGACCCCTGGGATGAATCGAACGCACCATCTCCCGCTTATGAGTCCAAGGCGCTAGCCACTAGACCACGGGAGACCCCGCGTAGTTTTTTCACGTATAAACCTTTCGTTAAAATATAATTTTCTCATTGAGTGATAACTTTGAAATGAATTGGTCAGTTATATAAAGGACTAGCTGAATACCCGTGCTTCGTCACGGCAGATAAGTAGTTATTTTATTGCGTTAAATAATGTTTCATTAAAATTACGTTACTATACAATTCTGTGCAGTTTATTACAGCAGGGTTCCCGTCATACTATATTTTATTCAATGGGCGTTAAAATTTAAAAGTTTATGTTTCCAAGAAGTCATATGGTAACACCCAATATATTTACGAGTATTATTAAGGTTATAGGCGAGGAGGCTGTGCAAGGGTTCCAGATATTATTACCTCGCCTGGAAAACCTAAGGATATGCCATAAATCACGGTATGACCGGGACTGTCCCGGTATTTTGCAATTGTTTCGGTGTCCCGCCCAGTTTTATCAATGTCCCGGAAAAGGCTGTAAGATGTAAAAAGTAATGAATTCATGTTTATAAGAATCTTTTTTAAATCGGTTACTTTTCTACAGTTAACATTTTTACTACTGCTCACAGTGTCAAAGAAATGAGAAGAAATCTAACTGTAAAACGCTGGAACTACCTGCACAGCGCTTCCAGCTGCCAGACACTACTATTTGGCTGAGAGATTGTTTTAAGAAAATCAAGTAGCAAAAAAAGTTCCCTTCTTATTTTTAAGGTTTGGGTAGACTAACAGTTTAGGATTCCTCCTTCCCGTTAGTTGCTAGGCTTAAAACTCACCAACCATTTTGCTTATAATTTGTACTCTTTTTATCCCCCCTCCCTGGTATGCCCATCCCATATTAATGTGTCTCGGTTTAACTCTCCAAAAATATGGCAAGCCTATCTGACGGGGACAGGCAGAAAAGAAACGCAATTAAAACTCTGTGAGGGACAGTTAATTTCTAGTAACTCAAGGTCTGCCATCATAGTTGAAATTAACCTCAATTAAAAATAAAACTATGAGATAGATAATGTAAGGTAACAGCTGTTCTTTATCGTCCTAGCAACGCAGGCTGCCTAGGTTTGCCTTCTCTAACCAACTCAAACTTTAAACCCCCCTAAAAATGCTTAAAAATACGAATATCAAAAAATCCTTTCTTAGCGAGCGCCTACGTTATATAGGGAGTGTCCATGCAAAATTTCAAAATTTTCTGTCGAGCGGTTTGGGCTGGGCGTTGATAGATGAGTGAGTGAGTGAGTGGTATTTGACAAATATATAGTAGATTTGCTTCAATCTGAGAATCAATATCAAATTGAGATAGGAGCAATCAATGCTCTCAATCCTTGGATGATTTTCTGAGTTGAATCTGGAGTAAGTTTGAAATGCCTTGATTGCTCTGATTGAGCTGATATTGTTTCTGATAGTAGGTTGACTGCTGTTGAGGGCTCTAATGGTCTATTGTATTTGATACCGAGGACGGAGGCCGTCTCCCCATCTCCCGGCAAATACGTCGAGTTCATTGACAAATACAGCTTCAATTTGTGTTTATTGAGTTCCTTCGGGGCAAGACCTCAATCCTTACGCTCTAATTGGTTTTTCGAGACGGTCCAAGGATGACCAAGCAAGTCTTTTCAATCAATGAAGCAATGAACTAGTAGTTAGCAATGAAGTCAATCTAAAACGTTTAAGAACTCAATTCTATCGCCTTTATGTGCGTTCTCTAATAAAACATATGAAATGAAAAGAAAATTCATTATTAAACTGTGTATAAACTCTCTTATTCCTTCAGTTCGGCAGTCAGTAGTTAATCTAAGACGTAGCTTGTTATTTGTCAAAAGTTATATGTTGTTTCTCGCCATATTTTTGTTATATAGTGCAATATATTTAAAATTTTAATAATATCTTTTATTGAGTTGTTTCTACAAGGGTTCTCTCATTCGCCCAACCAAAACAGATTATCTTCAAATATATATATATATATATATATATATATATATATATATATATATATATATATATTCATGATCGGAGAAGAGCAAGTACAGAAGTAAGTACCTACTGTGGAGGAGTAGATGATGTCGAGCACGTGCTTTGTATATGCCCGAAGTAGAAAAGCATCAGGCATGACCATAGCATGGCTACGAACAAGACGTTCGATATTCTAAATATGATGAGAGACCTAACTTCAGAGGAAGCATGGAACTATTCCTACATCGCGATCAGGACAATTGTTGAGACGAAGGAGAAAGAAATTACAATGAAGGTTAATTAGACAGCTATCATGATGAAGTAATGCGTAAGCGGTTTCCATCATGATCGCGAAGAACAAGGGGGGGGGGGGAGGTTTTTAGTCGGTTGGAGTCCGACACTATCTGGTTTTCTCCTTGCCACGTGTCCATGATGGATTTTCCTCCTACCACAATATATATATATATATATATATATATATATATATATATATATATATATATATATATTATTTCTTTTATTTTTTTTACAGCGCATCGACATCATCGCCATTAGCGCCGATGATAGTAAATAAATAAATCATTTAATAATAGGTCAATCAAATTTCTGTCCTGTGGCAAAAATAGAATCCAAAACTACGAGATATCGTCGATACAAATGCAAACTAACGAATATGAAAAAATGCATCTTTCATTGTCCATCTTTAATAATTTCTGCTGGACTTATTTACGGCAAATTCTTCAATCTGACTTCACTCTATTAAAGGGAAAGTATGCCACTATCAAAAGGTCAAATCTGCCGAATATTTGACTGTCCGAAAAAAGTTATGAATAAATACTTTTCCACACTGAAAAGTGGTGATTTTCATATTCGTTAGTTTGCTTTTGTATGGACGATATATTGATGAACTCTGTGAATAAATTCTTAGATTGATCATGGACAAATCATAACTTTTATTATTGTTTACAATGACATCCAATGTTAATTGATATATGTATCAATATCTTTTGGTAAAGATAGGTCATTATCTAGAACCATGCGGTCCAACAAAATGGTCAGGAATTTTTATAGTAGCTAATCTCCTGGTTTTAACTATGTTAAAAACGCATGATCCTTCAATGTTGTCTTGTTCAAATATTTATGTTTTAAAGTGTTTTACAATTCTTAATTTTTACTATCAATCCCTATTTTCCAATAAGTCATGCGTTGCAATTACTATCCCTATTTTTTTTTTTTTTTTTTTTTTTTTTTTTTTTTTTTTTTTTTTTTTTTTTTTTTTTTTTTTTTTTTACGGCGCATCTACATCTAGGTCATTAGCGCCGACATCCAGGGTGCAGCGAGGAATTTTACCAGCGAGCCGTGGGATGATAAAATTCCTGCCGGAGGTTGGGAATCGAACCCACCATCTCCCGCTTATGAATCCAAGGCGCTAGCCATTAGACCACGGGAGACCCCTACTATCCCTATTATATATATATATATATATATATATATATATATATATATATATATATATATATATATATATATATATAGAGAGAGAGAGAGAGAGAGAGAGAGAGAAAAAATGTATTTTGTGCTTTTCCCTTTGTGCAAATCACTATTTTATTAAAAATATTTGAATGAAATAAATTAAAATTCTATTGATTCATAAAAAAAAGGCAATTAGTACTTAGTATAGATAACTATCTATACTAACAAATAATTGCCTTTTTTACATGATTCGATAGAATTTTCGTTTTTTGCTCATTTAAGCTTGTTTTTCGTTCCGAATCTTTACGTATCAATTATCTGTCTAATTTCATGTTACCCTTAATTTTTTAGTGGTTTTGAAATATTTTCATTTATTTTTGCTTCGTATATGATTAAGAACGTCGCAATGTACGCTAAAAAAAACATATAGAATTATCGAGAAAGGCGGAAGATCAATAACACTATACCACACACTTTCACACTTTTTATTTAAACTTCCCTAAATATTTCACACCATTTTGGCACCTCTTCAGGGGAATATGCTTCAAAATACAACTTCAGCCTCAACTTGAGAAAGAGAACCTTCACTAACAGAGCCACGTCTAAACTGGTCATTGACTGAACGAATCCAATATGGTGTAAAAAAGTCAGCTGATCGATAATCGATATTTCATCTGGAAATTAAAATTAATTTTAAAGATATGACAGTTCGATTATCGATCAGATGACTTTTTTTACACCATATTGGATTCGTTTAGTCATAGGCCAGTCTAGACCGTGGCCTGCTAGTGGAAGGTTCTCCTCCTCGAGTTGAGGCTGAAGTTCTGTTTTGAAGCATATGCCCGTGAAGAGGCGCCAAAATGGTGTGAAAGATTTAGGGAAGTTAAAATAAAAAGTGTGAAAGTGTGTGGTGTAGGGTTATTGGCCTTCCGCCTTTCTCGATAATACTATACATTTGAGCAAAGGGTCAGTTAATGATTAATTATTAAAAAAAAAAAAAATAAGGATAAATTCATATTTCTTCCGTGAATAAAATTTCAGGAATAATTATTTGAGAACCTTTATTAGTATTACATTCCTCAATTAGGTCTAATGTAAATTGATATATCCTTGGAGATAAATAAGCCATTATAGAAGGTATGGTAATGGGCTTAAGCGGTCCAATAAATTTGTCAGGAATTTGTATAGTGGCACCTCTTATCCAATCTCTCTTCTTGCCAAAACGTTGATTTACCAGTGCAGCCTATGCAAATTATCTGGAGATATTCCAAACGGCTAATAGAGGAAGAGGGGGTATTCCAATCTACACTTAGTGATTTATTTCCATCCTTATATATATATATATATATATATATATATATATATATATACATATATATATATATATATATATACATATATATATATATATATATATATATATATATATACTTTATTTTACGTATATTAAAGCTGGAGAACCAAAGTGCGAAAAGCCTGACTTTATATTTATAAATATATTTAAAATATATATATCTTCCGGATCGTTCCTAGGCCAAACCAGACTTTAAATAATTTATTAATTAATTATGAATTAATCATTGGTACCAGCAATGGGGATAATCAGGTGGCTGGGCACTATACTATCATGCTGGTGACCCGTATAATCAAGAATCAGATACCTCTACAATATCTGTCCCTTTGGCAGGATAGATAACTAAATGTTTTCTTCAGCACTATTGAATAACCCCTTAAAGCGAGTTTAAGATTCATAATTAAAGAATTTAGTTTTTCTGTCTGTTAATTACGAATTACCTAGTAGACTCCGAAAATGACCCCCGTTAAAAGTTATATATATATATATATATGTGTGTGTGTGTGTGTGTGTGAGTCTGTTAACACGATAGCGGCCAGAGTTTTTGTTTTTTCGTCACTAAACTTGGTATATAGCATTCAATTAGCAAACGATTGAACGAGTTCGTTACCCACCAAAATCGGTCCACCGGAAGGGGGGGTTTACCCCGAACCCAAAACACTAATTTGACCATGTCAGCTGTAATATTTGTTATATTTCAACGAAACTTGGTATTCGTAGTGGTAACATAGAGAGAAAAGTGAGATATAAAAATGAACTAAATCGGTTCATAAGGAGGGGGGGTTTACTCCGGCCCCTCAATAACAATTCGCCACTACCAGCCGTGATTTTTGGTATATTTCGACGAAACACGGCATTCGTAGTGGTAATCTACAGGTAAATATGTGTTGTAAAAATAAACTAAATCGGTTCATTAGGAGGAGGGGGGGGGGGGGGGTTTACTCCGGATCCAAATTACTAATATACTCATACCTGTCGTAATTTCTGCTGTATTGTAACGAAACGCGGTATACGTTGTAGGTAACTCATGAGAAAGAAGTGTTGTAAAAATGAGCTGAATCGGTCGATCGGAAAGGGGGGTTTACTTTGTAATATATTTCAATAGAAAAGCCCGCCAGACATAGGTTCACAAAGCCGCCGCAAGGAGCGCTTTCTACCACTAGAGGGATTGTATCCTGTTCCTGCGTTAGATCAAAATACGATAATATGAGGTTTTTTGTATATATTACGTAGTGTAGTAGGTACCATGTGTAAACATAACTCTGGAAGCAAATTAATAATTGATCAGTTACTCATTACAAAATTAAAAGAGAACTATTCATGTTTTTATTTTATTTATGTAGGGTATTTTAAGCAAATTGTTCTGGAAAGCAGTCTACGCTACCCAAATTCTGAGGAAAGTGCTTCGTTATGCAGCTCCTGCGTGACGGACTTTCATTAGGTAGGAATGGGTTAAAAGGCCGTTTCCACTACGAAACCTAGTCAATATTACGTTTGACGCATGATGCGGCATCCATTCGACCAGGCCTGATATTGTGTAAAAAGTAAAAAAAGTACAAATTTTCATTAAAAATAATATATAATGAAACTAGCACTGTTACATAATATTAAAATATAAGAGTATCATTACATATATATATGTTTATCAAATGAGAGAAAAAATTAACAAAATAATAATAACAGAGAAAAATGGTTATACAAACGAAGAGCACAGTTTTAAACCTTATTTTCATTATATTACCTTCATTCATATAGTTTGAGAAACGGAAGGTATTGAGTCGTATATTGTTATTGTATTAAGCGATCGATTCAGATCGCCTATCTCTAGACCTGAGTATTAAAATCATCATCCTTAATATTTGATCTTAATGGGCAATTGGCTCTTCCACCTGAATTTTATAAAGGATTCATTCTTCATAAGCGAAGTTTAGCATCATGAGAGTGACAATATAAAATGTATGTATCTTCATCCCTTATGCAATTTGATTTCAATGACCTTCTTAGTTTAATAGTGGATCATTTGAACAGTATTCTGACAGTTCCAACAAATGATATTATATTCTTTACTATTTTACTTCCAGTAAAGGAATTACTATAACAGCGACGGTTGGATTGATGTGGATGTAGCGAAAGCCCCTAGCCTTTTCGTCTAGAATAGTCTTATTCCCTAGATTCGATAAAGAAAATATCATTTCCTGCCCATCTTTCCGTTTTCCCTTTCAGGGCTTTTTCTCTCCCCCTGTCACGCTAACCTTGTATCTTATAGAGAGCTGGAGGCCATGAATTTAGTATGCCTCTAGGAAATATTACAAAAATAAAATTTTATAAAATATATTCATGCGAGATTATTAAATTCATTTGTCATTTTTTCAATATTAATCATTATTTTTAGAATTTCAGCAATCGCGGTTATTTATTATACGAAGCAATGGATAGGTCATTATCTAGAACCATGCGGTCCAACAAAATGGTCAGGAATTTTTATAGTAGCTAATCTCCTGGTTTTAACTATGTTAAAAACGCATGATCCTTCAATGTTGTCTTGTTCAAATATTTATGTTTTAAAGTGTTTTACAATTCTTAATTTTTACTATCAATCCCTATTTTCCAATAAGTCATGCGTTGCAATTACTATCCCTATTATATATATATATAAATATATATATATATATATATATATAGAGAGAGAGAGAGAGAGAGAGAGAGAGAGAGAGAGAAAATGTATTTTGTGCTTTTCCCTTTGTGCAAATGCTTTTCCCTTTGTGCAAATTCTATTGATTCATAGAAAAAAGGCAATTAGTTCTTAGTATAGATAACTATCTATACTAACAAATAATTGCCTTTTTTACATGATTCGATAGAATTTTCGTTTTTTGCTCATTTAAGCTTGTTTTTCGTTCCGAATCTTTACGTATCAATTATCTGTCTAATTTCATGTTACCCTTAATTTTTTAGTGGTTTTGAAATATTTTCATTTATTTTTGCTTCGTATATGATTAAGAACGTCGCAATGTACGCTAAAAAAACATATAGAATTATCGAGAAAGGCGGAAGATCAATAACACTATACCACACACTTTCACACTTTTTATTTAAACTTCCCTAAATATTTCACACCATTTTGGCACCTCTTCAGGGGAATATGCTTCAAAATACAACTTCAGCCTCAACTTGAGGAAGAGAACCTTCACTAACAGAGCCACGTCTAAACTGGTCATTGACTGAACGAATCCAATATGGTGTAAAAAAGTCAGCTGATCGATAATCGATATTTCATCTGGAAATTAAAATTAATTTTAAAGATATGACAGTTCGATTATCGATCAGATGACTTTTTTTACACCATATTGGATTCGTTTAGTCAAAGGCCAGTCTAGACCGTGGCCTGCTAGTGGAAGGTTCTCCTCCTCGAGTTGAGGCTGAAGTTCTGTTTTGAAGCATATGCCCGTGAAGAGGCGCCAAAATGGTGTGAAAGATTTAGGGAAGTTAAAATAAAAAGTGTGAAAGTGTGTGGTGTAGGGTTATTGGCCTTCCGCCTTTCTCGATAATACTATACATTTGAGCAAAGGGTCAGTTAATGATTAATTATTAAAAAAAAAAAAAATAAGGATAAATTCATATTTCTTCCGTGAATAAAATTTCAGGAATAATTATTTGAGAACCTTTATTAGTATTACATTCCTCAATTAGGTCTAATGTAAATTGATATATCCTTGGAGATAAATAAGCCATTATAGAAGGTATGGTAATGGGCTTAAGCGGTCCAATAAATTTGTCAGGAATTTGTATAGTGGCACCTCTTATCCAATCTCTCTTCTTGCCAAAACGTTGATTTACCAGTGCAGCCTATGCAAATTATCTGGAGATATTCCAAACGGCTAATAGAGGAAGAGGGGGTATTCCAATCTACACTTAGTGATTTATTTCCATCCTTATATATATATATATATATATATATATATATATATATATATATATATATATATATATACATATATATATATATATATATATATATACTTTATTTTACGTATATTAAAGCTGGAGAACCAAAGTGCGAAAAGCCTGACTTTATATTTATAAATATATTTAAAATATATATATCTTCCGGATCGTTCCTAGGCCAAACCAGACTTTAAATAATTTATTAATTAATTATGAATTAATCATTGGTACCAGCAATGGGGATAATCAGGTGGCTGGGCACTATACTATCATGCTGGTGACCCGTATAATCAAGAATCAGATACCTCTACAATATCTGTCCCTTTGGCAGGATAGATAACTAAATGTTTTCTTCAGCACTATTGAATAACCCCTTAAAGCGAGTTTAAGATTCATAATTAAAGAATTTAGTTTTTCTGTCTGTTAATTACGAATTACCTAGTAGACTCCGAAAATGACCCCCGTTAAAATTTATATATATATATATATGTGTGTGTGTGTGTGTGTGTGTGAGTCTGTTAACACGATAGCGGCCAGAGTTTTTGTTTTTTCGTCACTAAACTTGGTATATAGCATTCAATTAGCAAACGATTGAACGAGTTCGTTACCCACCAAAATCGGTCCACCGGAAGGGGGGGTTTACCCCGAACCCAAAACACTAATTTGACCATGTCAGCTGTAATATTTGTTATATTTCAACGAAACTTGGTATTCGTAGTGGTAACATAGAGAGAAAAGTGAGATATAAAAATGAACTAAATCGGTTCATAAGGAGGGGGGGTTTACTCCGGCCCCTCAATAACAATTCGCCACTACCAGCCGTGATTTTTGGTATATTTCGACGAAACACGGCATTCGTAGTGGTAATCTACAGGTAAATATGTGTTGTAAAAATAAACTAAATCGGTTCATTAGGAGGAGGGGGGGGGTTTACTCCGGATCCAAATTACTAATATACTCATACCTGTCGTAATTTCTGCTGTATTGTAACGAAACGCGGTATACGTTGTAGGTAACTCATGAGAAAGAAGTGTTGTAAAAATGAGCTGAATCGGTCGATCGGAAAGGGGGGTTTACTTTGTAATATATTTCAATAGAAAAGCCCGCCAGACATAGGTTCACAAAGCCGCCGCAAGCAGCGCTTTCTACCACTAGAGGGATTGTATCCTGTTCCTGCGTTAGATCAAAATACGATAATATGAGGTTTTTTGTATATATTACGTAGTGTAGTAGGTACCATGTGTAAACATAACTCTGGAAGCAAATTAATAATTGATCAGTTACTCATTACAAAATTAAAAGAGAACTATTCATGTTTTTATTTTATTTATGTAGGGTATTTTAAGCAAATTGTTCTGGAAAGCAGTCTACGCTACCCAAATTCTGAGGAAAGTGCTTCGTTATGCAGCTCCTGCGTGACGGACTTTCATTAGGTAGGAATGGGTTAAAAGGCCGTTTCCACTACGAAACCTAGTCAATATTACGTTTGACGCATGATGCGGCATCCATTCGACCAGGCCTGATATTGTGTAAAAAGTAAAAAAAGTACAAATTTTCATTAAAAATAATATATAATGAAACTAGCACTGTTACATAATATTAAAATATAAGAGTATCATTACATATATATATGTTTATCAAATGAGAGAAAAAATTAACAAAATAATAATAACAGAGAAAAATGGTTATACAAACGAAGAGCACAGTTTTAAACCTTATTTTCATTATATTACCTTCATTCATATAGTTTGAGAAACGGAAGGTATTGAGTCGTATATTGTTATTGTATTAAGCGATCGATTCAGATCGCCTATCTCTAGACCTGAGTATTAAAATCATCATCCTTAATATTTGATCTTAATGGGCAATTGGCTCTTCCACCTGAATTTTATAAAGGATTCATTCTTCATAAGCGAAGTTTAGCATCATGAGAGTGACAATATAAAATGTATGTATCTTCATCCCTTATGCAATTTGATTTCAATGACCTTCTTAGTTTAATATTGGATCATTTGAACAATATTCTGACAGTTCCAACAAATGATATTATATTCTTTACTATTTTACTTCCAGTAAAGGAATTACTATAACAGCGACGGTTGGATTGATGTGGATGTAGCGAAAGCCCCTAGCCTTTTCGTCTAGAATAGTCTTATTCCCTAGATTCGATAAAGAAAATAACATTTCCTGCCCATCTTTCCGTTTTCCCTTTCAGGGCTTTTTCTCTCCCCCTGTCACGCTAACCTTGTATCTTATAGAGAGCTGGAGGCCCTGAATTTAGTATGCCTCTAGGAAATATTACAAAAATAAAATTTTATAAAATATATTCATGCGAGATTATTAAATTCATTTGTCATTTTTTCAATATTAATCATTATTTTTAGAATTTCAGCAATCGCGGTTATTTATTATACGAAGCAATGGATAGAAAAAAAAAGTATTTCTAGAGAATCTATTTATCTTTTATTTATTTCTGAAGAAGGCTACCAGAGAGGACGCCGAAACGTTGAAATACATTCTTTCATAAATCTGTTGTTTCCTTAAGCCTTAAGTTTTTTTTCTCTTTGTAGAATACGTTTTCCTTATTACTTACAATGTGCACAAAAGTGCCTGGTTCTCAAGTAGTACTTACTGGATTGTGATATACCATTCTCCATTGACACTGTTAGAGACCATGTAGGCTAAATTATTTATTAGAAATTATTTCATATCGAATGAAGTATTGTAGCGTCTAGCTACAGGGAAATTGTGTGGAAAGTGAGAAATAGGTCCAAAGGGGGTTATCAGTCCATCCCTAATCCTCTACGGATCAAAGCGATAGGACGACTGACTCACCGTCAAGCCTACAGAGATCGCCACCTCCTGGTGCAATCTTCGAGCCGATTTGAGAGCTCCCCATACCCCCCCCCTTTCTACGCCCCGTCGAGCCACATATTCAACTTGGCGTCAGCGGCTAGCATCGAGGACGCAGAGTCAACTGCCCAGTTACGAGATAAGCAAGACCACAAGCATTTTCAAAACTCTCAGCCGCCACTATTTCCCAAATTTCAACTCTGTCTATTGTTATTTTTTTATTATTTTTTCACAAAAGCTTTTATTTTAATTTCATTGCGACTAACAATTATTTGCTCCACAAGGATATATATATATATATATATATATATATATATATATATATATATATATATGTATATTTTGTTTTATTAAAAAAAAATCAGTCAATCTTTTTCTTTCAATATTTTCAATTATTTAGCCTCTCTTAAGGCACTTTATGTTCGGCAATATTTCCGAAACATAGTATTATTCATATTATTTCATTGCCAATTTGGTGCTGAACAGCCACCAAACTCATTCTTTAATGACGAAACCGGGCAAACTAATTTTGTAATTAATTTCCTTCCAGAGTTTTGTGTATGCGTGGTAATACACTACTTAATAAAGACACATAAACTTAACATTTATGTCTATAAATCTTGACGAATAATAAAAGGAACGGGAAGTCATATAAACAGAGGCGCTCCTAGTGGGAGCTTTGCCAACCTACATTTGGCGGGAGAATTCTATTCAAGCATAGTACAAAAGAATCCCCCCTTCCGATAGACTGATTTAGTTCATTATTACAACACTTCTTTCTTATTAGATACCCACGACGTATAGCGCGTTTTGTTGCAATACAACAGAAATGACGACTGGCATGAGAATATTAGTAATTTGGTTCCGGAGTAACCCCCTCCCCCTTGGTTTAATTTGACAACAAAATAATACCGAGTTTCGTTGAAATATAACAAAAATTATGATTGTTATGGGCAAATAATTCTTTGGCTCCAGAGTAACCCCCTCCTGATGGAACGATTTTGCTGGTTAACGAATTCGTTCAACGTTTGCTGGGGGAATAATTCACACGTGGTCATTTTCGGTGTCTACATGGTAGGGACGATTAAGATTTGAAGAAATGTTTTAAAAAATCCGTCATGAGTGCAACATCAATAGCTACTTTCCTGAGAAAAAATCAGCCCCGTAACAGGCCACGAGGGCCCTGAGGGGCGGATACTATAGAGGTATCTGATTCATGACCATACGGCACACTAGGGAGATAGTGCGGTCAGTACTATGCTCCGGCCGCCTCATTTTCCCCTTGGCTGCTTCGACTGCTAGTCATTAGCATCCAAGGTACCCATTATTAAATTAATTAAAGGCTGGGTTGGCCTAGGGACGGTCAGGGAGGCCGAATTCAGCCCACGAACGAAAACACTAGAAGAAAGAACACTCATACCTTATGATAGGAAAAGGCAGGCCAGTATGCCAGTACTGCAATGCAGGACTTACTGTTAAACACTTACTCACAGACTGCAGACTTATGCAAAACACTAAATTACCACAAAACATGAATGAACTACTTTCCGATGACAGCAAACATATTACAGACATATTCCAATTCCCTTCAAACACAAAACGTCTGGGTAAAATCTAGCAGCACCTGTTTTTCCATTTTCTTTACTCCCCCCCCCCCACCTTTATTTATAGGAATAAATATTACTGAATGGGCCACTGAAATATCTACAACGAATCTGCAGAGAGCTAAACTCTCCCACTTATTACGAGGCACTTTACTCACAGTTTTTTTTTTTTTTTTTTACGACTATTAATTTGTTTTTGTTTGTTTCAAACTGAAAACATTGACATATACTTTTCCTGACTCTTTATTGTCGCAGTTTAATCCTCTGAGTTGCGATAAACTATTAATAAAAATAAAATAAAATAATGTTATTCCTTTTCAATCATCTTTATGTTCTTGAAATCTTATTATTTAGCCCATGATAATGTTTTGTAAAGTAGAAGTAACTAAGAACGTCAATCTGAAAACTCCCGAAAAATGTATCTAGGATATTTTAATGAATTAACAATGGATATATATATATATATATATTGTGCAATTAATGGTAAGGTTTCTATTGACTTATTTATTCTACATAGTTAATGATTTAGTCTCGCATGGGAAAGTAAATGCTCTAAGTTCCCATAGGATATAGTTATAATATATCACGATGAACTAATACAAGTCGTTACTCATTCCTCTCATGATCACGACTATTCAGCGTTACATGAAAAAAAAATCCAGGATACATTCACTAATTCGTCATTCACAAGTCTTATTGTAGTTTTATATTACAATATTTAATCCCCTTAAAAGGTCATGTTCTAAAGTTTAGTTTCTTCATGAATATATAATATGTTTTTGTTAAATATGAATTTATTAATAGTAATTGTATTAGTAAAAAATAAATGTGAATGACGGAAAGTTTCCAGAGGGAGGTAATGAACGAAGCAACTATTTGTTCTACCAATGAGTAACAATTATTAAGTCTGTACATTTTTAGAGGATTTATTTATTTTATCAGTGATTAATTGGAGTAAGTATTTAATCTTGGGGGGAATGCTTGAAGTATAAATGTTTATCTTTAAATATGTAAATATATTCCTTACAGGCCATCGGTTAGGTTTAATGGTCGATCTGGTAGAGAAAAAAAAACAAAAAAAAAAAAACAACCCTGTTTAACATAGCAGTAGATTCGATCAAATCTTTCATCCCAAATACAGTGACCTATAGCCAATATGCTGATGACATACTCATCTACACTGCATCCAAAGACGTAAACACAGCACAGGACCAACTACAAGACACAATACAGCGACTTGAACATTGATGCTCCTTAACTGGGTTTAAGATTTCTAAAGAAAAGACCAGCTGCATACTATTTACACGTAAGAGAACATTCCTCAACCCAAGACTGCGATTGTACAATTATTATGACAGATGCTCTATGCTCACTTTCTACAGAGCATACACCAGGTCACTTCTGGATTATGGGCGTCAAGCATATTCATCTGCCAGTAAAAGATCATTACAAATGTTAGATCCGATACATAACGCAGGAATCAGAATAGCGACAGGTGCATTCAGATCTAGCCCATGTGCCAGCTTATATGGCTAGCGAGCCGCCATTGGAGTACAGGCGGAATTTTGTTTAAGATTTTACACAAAACTCAATTTTCTAAATACACCATGCACACAAACATTAATACAAAACCAATTTATAGCTATGCACAACCAGACGGGAACAAGACAAAGACTACTGAACATAAGGATACTTGACTACTCAGCAAACACTGACCTACTGACAAGTCCTACGTACTCACTACGCCTCCTGACTTACTGTGGAGAATAAATAACTTAGAAATGAACTTAAAATGATCAAAATTCAAAAAAACTAGCCGTCTTTCTACACATTTTTACAAAAATGCGTTTAATTATCTTCTATCGTTGTATCCAGATGCACTCCTAGCATTTACAGACGGATCAAAATCTAGAGAAGGCACTGGATCAGCAGCTATAATAGGA
Organism: Gonocerus acuteangulatus; assembly: GCA_946811695.1. NCBI lineage: Eukaryota > Metazoa > Arthropoda > Insecta > Hemiptera > Coreidae > Gonocerus > Gonocerus acuteangulatus. Next base: position 74,680,171 of record OX328123.1, on the reverse strand, counting down.
AATTCTAAATTTGGCATTAAAATAAACAATAAATCAACCGTTTTTTTTCAACAGGATTGCAGGGAATACTTTTGGCACTGAAAAATATTCCGGTAACTCCAAATA